>CM038222.1:146347570-146499448 GCA_021442155.1 Cymbidium sinense
TGCTGACGCCACTATCCCCCAAGCTTTTCTGCACAGGATCTAGTGCCGCAGAGCTGCTTCTGCAACAGAGTTGACTTCTCCATCATGTGTCTTTGGTGTATCGATCTTAGTATTGCGGCGTTGTCTTCTATATCTTTCTGATGTAAATCCATGGATTCTAGTGTCATGCAACTGTTCTTTTGGCACCAAAGCCCAGTCTTCTCTGTCTCTGAAAGGATGATATACAAGTTATAGTGTTGATGCGCTGTAAATGTAGTGACGAGGTGCTATACATAAAAAAACTTTTTTTTTCAGCCGTGCTGCCTTTGAAATCCCGAGCATGGAGCGTGATGCCCCCCTGCGACCCCCTAACGAGATCACCGCTAAGCTCGATCTACAAAAGTAAGTGCTGAATTGACAGCGCATCTCTAATTGATTGACACAATCATGCTCCACATTATAACAATATAAACCCTTAAAACTGCTCGAAACTGACTCATCACTACATGATACCAAAAAAAATTATAATCAACCCACCAACGATAGTAGACAATACTAACGAGATTGATAGACACAATAAGGCTCCACAAATAATAAGCGCAAGCGAAGGCTAAGTTGGGTCTGTCCAAGCAAATTCCTAGAATTTACAGCTGTCACAAGCTAGCTCTAGACCATGAAAGCTTAAATGCATAATGGCTGTCTATCAGGTTCTTAAACGAACAACAAAATGACCTTTCAGAGGGTATTTATAGGAATGTAAACTAGAAAATTTTATAAATAAATAATATTAAAAAATAGTGATGTTTTTGATGAAAAAAATAACAAAAAACAAGCGAAATTAGTCGGAAAAAAGAGTTTCCGATGGATTTTTTTTTTTATAAAAAATCAGCTGGAAATGTATTCCGATTATCAGAAATTCATAGTGAAAAACTATTTCAACGAATTTTTTAAAAAAAAATCTATCAAAACATACAAAGAAAAAAAGCAGTGGAAATCCGTTGCAACGTCTATCTAAAAAAAAAAAAAAAACTATTGCGACGAGCTATCATTGCATTTTGTTAAACCGGCTTTATATCATACAATATATGTACGTAAACCTTCCTTAACATATTTTACAAACCACCATCCTATTGTCTAACACAAGACAATAAAAAGCTTGCTGTTTAAAAAACAGCAAATGATATTTTAAGAAAAATATTGTTAGCCAATTATTTATTAATTTGATGTACATTACCTATTATTAGCAGTCAATATTCTATCTTAGGCACCACTGAACTTTAGGCATTAGTGTTGTGATAGTATATATTCAGCAGGTTTTCAAGCCATTTCTTGCGCAACAGTACTTTGTTTTCTAGTGCCAACTGCTGTGATCAACATTAATGGCTAAGTCTTCGACTACTCCCTTCCTTTTCTTGATCCTCATTGTTTTTGCTTCTGGTAATAAGAATTTTGCATGGAATCCCAAATTCACGTACCCAAATAAATTTTTTTTTATTGTTTCTTGTTTTTTACATATAAATGATAGTTAAATTTTTTTTTCCAAGACGAATAGAAGGCATATAAAATTTTTATATTGAATGCCTTTATTTTTTTGAACTATGCAGTTGAAATGATGGCGCAAAGGCAGAAGCAGCAAAGCTTTGCACATCGATTCTTAAGTAACTGCTACCTTCCTGCTTGCATAGACCAGTGCTACAACGAAAAGAAGGGTCATGGAGAGTGCATTCCCAATGCAGCTAAAACTGTCTATGCATGCTATTGTTTTTACACCTGTGGACCTGTTTAATTTGATTTCGTAGACATGTTATTTAAATAAATTTATTAATTGATAGAGATATTCTTTTTTACACCTGTGGACCTGTTTAATTTTTTACTTAAATACCACCTAAATTTTTATTATTACATCAAAAATACCACCCTTGTTACTTTTAGAAATGTGCATAGGAAAAGTCTTAGTTTTGTAAATATTAAAGTTTAGATATGAAATATGTAAATACATAAGAATTACGTGATATGTATGTAAATTTCCCTATATAAAGAGAGAGAGAGAGAAATAATTCAAATCAAATCTACCTTTTTTTTGTCCGTTCAGCTACCTAAAAATGGCTGATTTTAAGATTTGTTTTTTAAATATTACATCACTCACTCAAATTAATTAAATATAATGATAATGACATGTCACAAAATATATTAATTATAGTCAAATTATATAGTTGGTTTCTTATAAGAGCATGATCGACTATTCTATATTTCTGTGACAAAATCATGTTTGGCAAGAATAATAATTAATTACAATTTTTAGATAAAATAGAAATTAAATAAAAGAAATTAAAAAACAGGATTGACTTTAAAAATGATTCTGCATCGCATACATATGGAAGGATTTAGTGGCTTTTTATGATGATACATGCAATTAAATTTATTTCAAAAATGTGAACATGTGTATTTTTATTTATAATTTTTAAAATATCAAGTGAAATTAAGCAAGTTGTTAAAGATGTGCTTGGGGAATCAAAAGGAAAAGCTTCTTTTAATAAGAATAGTTGGTGGTGGAGTCAGAGTGTGCAAGAAAAGAAAAGAAGTAAGAAGCATTGTTATAAAACTTAGTTTAGATGTAAAAATTTGGAGAATTGGGAAAGATATAAAGTGACCTGTAGAGATTCTAAGAAAGCAATATATGATGCAAAAAATTTAGCTTTTAGTGATTTATACAATAGATTAGATACCAAAGAAGGTAAACGATGTATGTATAAGTTAGCCAAACAAAGATATAGGAGAAGTAAAGACATAGTTCAAGTGAGGGGTATTAAGGATGAAAATAATAAAGTGCTTTTCTTAGAAAAAGATATTGAAAATAGGTGGATGAGGTATTTTGATAAACTTTTCAAAGAAAGATCCGAAATACGATTGATTTTAGCAACCTTAATACACAAAATAAATAGAATTTTATTTCTATCATATTAGTAAATCGAAGTTAGTGAAGCTTTAAATAAAATGAAATGTGGAAAAGCATGACGGATAATATTCCAATAGATGTGTGGAAATGTTTAGGAGATCAAGGAATTTCTTGGCTTACAAATCTTTTTAATGTTATTTTAAAGACTAAAAAAATATCAGATGAGTGGAGAAAGAGTTTGTTGGTTCTTATATTTAAGAATAAAGGTGATGCACAAGAGTGTGCAAAATATTAAGGAATTAAGTTAATATGCCATACATTAAAATTATGGGAGAGAATAATTGAGCATAGGTTACGATGTGATACAAAAGTTTCTCACTATCAGTTTGGTTTCATGCCAGGTAGATCTACTATGGATGCTATACATTTGTTAAGAGGTTTGATGGAGAAGCATAGAGAAAGTAAGAAGGATCTACATATGATTTTTATTGATTTAGAGAAAGCTTATGATAAAGTCTCAAGAGATGTTCTTTAGAGAGTTCTACAATAGAAAGGAGTTAATATTGGCTATATTCAAGTCATTAAGGATATGTATACTAGAGTTGTTACTTGTGTCCAAACACAAGGAGGATTGACAAAATATTTTCCTATTTCAGTTGGATTACATCAAGGATCAACATTAAGCCCTTATCTTTTTTACTTTAGTTACGGATCTTCTTACGAGGCATTTACAAGAAGATGTACCTTAGTGTATGCTTTTGATGACATTCTTCTATTGATAAGGAGAGTCCAAAGAAACTTGAATTATGGAGGTCAACTTTAGAGTCTAAAGGTTTTCGTTTAAGTAGATCTAAACGAATATATGGAGTGTAATTTTAGTTGTAGAAGTTTTAGTGATAGTGTTGTGACTTTAGGTGATCAAGTCATTAATAAGAGTGAGCGATTGATATTTAGGCTCTATTGTTCAAAATGATGGTGAAATAGAAAGATGTTATTAGTAGAATTCAAGTTGGATGGTTGAAGTGGAGGAATGTATCTGGCATGTTTTGTGATAGAAAAGTACCGCTTAAACTTAAGAAAAAATTTTATAAGATAATGGTAAGACCTACAATGATATATGGTGCAGAATGTTGGCCAATAAAAGAGAAGCATAAGACTAGTTCAGTGTTACAAAGATGAGGATGCTCAGGTGGATGAGTGGCTTTACTCTTAGAGATAAAATGCAAAATGAGTATGTTCGGAAAAAGTTGGGTAGCTCATGGTAGATAAGATTAGGAGAGTCGCCTTAGATGGTTTGACCACATAAAGCGTCGGCCGTCCAATGACTTGATTAGGAGAGTAGATGCATTAGATTTGCCTTATGTTAAGAAAGGTGAGGTAGACCTAAAAGACTTGGTTAAAGTATAAAAAAATGATCTTAGTATACTTGAATTAAATGAGAATTTGACACATAATAGGACACAATGGAGACGAAGGATTCATGTAGCCGACCCCACCTAGTGGGATTAAGGCTTGTTGTTGTTGTTGTTGTTGTATTATTGAAAAATGACAAGAAATTTTTTTTAGGATCATCACTATAGTACAGTTGTGTTATCATTCCTACACACAAAAACTAAAATTTCCATAATTTTTTTTAAAAAAAAGTATTAAATAGATATTAATTTTAATTTTAAGTGTATATATATATATATATATATATATATATATATATATATATATATATATATATATATATATATATATAAAATTAAGTTTAGATGTATAAGTAGCGGACAACCACCTCATCGCTGAGGTGGCTTAAAGCCAGTCGACCGATTATCGGGCGAGTAGCTACAGCCTAAATCTTTATGTAGCGGCTGTGGTACACCCCGCACGTGAGCGTTTCATTTGTCTTTCCTTCCCGACCCTGCGACGACGACCTAATCCCAACCATACGTGGCGCCCTAGCTCCACCTCCAGATTTCGGCTCCACCGTGCACTCCCGGCTCCACCTCAGACTCTCAACTCCCCCTCGCACGCCCGGCTCCACCTCGCACGTGACCGGTTCCCTAAGGTATAAATTCTATTCTCCCCAATCTTCATGGGTATATTTTCAATGTGGTCGAGTTTCTTTGAAAATAATCATGCATAGTCTTCCTCTCTATTGAGCCTTATAGTAATGTGTCTGCTGTCCAGAAGTCCTATATTGTAGTCACCAATGAGTTTGAGCTCATCAAAATGCTTTCGAATGGTGTCCATCTTTGGATGTCTGTAGCTAAACTTTCCAACCAATGTAAATTTAAGAGGCTCAGTCAGTAGAGAAAATTTGATTTTAGTAAGAAAAAGAGCTGGTTTACCATTCTTTTGACTTGATTTTTTTTGTGATAAAGTTTGTATCACTTCCTTCACAAAATTTGTCATGATAGGATTGTGAGGATATGATTTTGTTAGAGGGATCAATGGAGCTATTGGTTGGAAGGTTATTAGAGAGAGCTCCAATGGTCCCTCCATGGAATAATAACTTCGGAAAGGAAGTTTAGCGGGGGGAGTGTACCGTTAGGGAGAGACAACGGCATTATATATATATATATATATATATATGGTTAAAGATATTGGGTTGCCTCCTAACAAGTTTTTTGTTTAACGTCCTCAGCTCGACATAACTTCTCTAGTTTTTAAGGTCTTTGACTAAATTAATGGGCTCTTTAATTTGAGTCTAATTTCTTTCATAGTATGGCTTAACTCGTTGACCATTCACTTTGAAAATCTCTTTCGTCTTTAAATCTTGGATAATAGAGTGGTTGTTCTATGCGATTATAAAGAATCGGGTGGTTATGGTGTAAATATTAGAGTTTAGGTGGTTAAGGTATATATATTAATCTTTAAGTGGTAGAGATGTAAATCCCACATATATTTTGAGGAATCATTTGCATTTATAACAAAATTAGAAATCTTTAAGTTGTTGTTAGTTTATGCATGTTAGAAGATTTTTATTTAAATGAACTTTAAGAGTACACTTTTTAATGGATTCATTGTTATATAACCCCAAAGTTTAATAGTTTATATTTCTTTATTCATATATTTAAGTTGAAAATTTATGACTTATTAGCATATTCAGATAGTAACTATATTGGTTACAAGTTTTGTCAAAAGAATACCTTATGCACATGCTAGTTTCTAGATTATCATTTGTTTCTTGTTCTCTAGGAAGTAAGTTTTTGTGATTTTATCTATTATAATAGCTAAGTATTGCTCAATTTTTTTAGTTAAAGTATCGATTTTCTTGTTAGATTATATTGCTCAATATTGTAGGTTGATTGTTCAACATACTTTAGGATGAGTCAAGAGCTCGTTTCCTTGATCCTCTTCTATGATGGACAACTGATTGTTGATGATCAGTTTATTCTAAGTTACATCGGTGGAAGAAATCATCCTATGTGAGTCTCGCGTCATGCATGCTTAGAAGATTTAAAACAGAAAGTGCTTAGGTCTCTACGTTATGATGTAGATAACTTTATATTGGAGCTAACGTGTTATTTCTATGTTGGCGCAAGATTTATTGCATCTACGATTTCTGGTGATGAAGTCTGCAGTACTGTACTAGATGAAGCTTCCCATCAAACATTAGTTCTTTACGTGGAAGTCAAGCCACAATGCGATTCTTAGGCGATATTTATCTCATGCGATAATATTTCATCGATTATGCACATGATTTCACTTTGTCAATGATGGTATAGCGATGACTCGGACTAAGGCTAATAGTTACCTTAAAAGCACTATTAGTGTCTTCATTTTATTGTTCAACCTATATCGCATCTTTTTTTAACGATGTTGACTTTCTTAACACATAACTTAGATGACTATCGAAGCACGATTGCATGAGCAACTCAGTGCATCTAGAGTCCTATCTGATGATGAGTACGACACAATGAATAGCAAATCAAGTGATGCATCTGATAATAGCAATGCTGAAGAGGATTCTTTCCTTAACAGTTTATGTGACAACAATACTGGTCACGAGCTTATTAGGAATCATTCTATCTAAAATTCTACAAATGATGATGCTATGATTTGCAACAATGACTATATCCGCACATGTCAAACCATAAAAGATTGGGATGCAAACATTATGTTTGATGATCCATCTGATAGTACAAGTTTTGCAAATAACATCGAAGTTCCATTTGAACTATATGAATGTATGTGTTTCTCAAATAAGAAGGAGCTTCAGTTTGCAGTCACTGGTTGGTCAATACTAAATAATGTCTATTTTCTTACCATTACTTCAAGTCAAAAGAATTTTACAGTTGTATGTGCACAACATAGTAATCCTAATAGATCTTTCCAATAGCTCATGCACTATAGCTGGAGCAAAAGGTTGGGAGGTGCTTGGAGGATATCAACGTTAGGTGCACTTCATACATGCATCAGCATTATCAGTGGTTCTTAAACGGGCACGGGGATTGCCAATTCAAGCACTAATCACAGAGGTTTATTATAACATTATCAGTTTATTTTATAAGAGAGCCAGTATCACAGACTTGGGAGAACCAACTAATGAATTTACATTCTCTCCTAGAGCATAACCTGTGCTCAACAGATTTGAGCGTGAGGCCAGACACTATCCATAACCAGTCAATATCAATGCTAATGAAGTGCAAGTGTTTGACATGGGTTGTCGATCCTTCAGAGTTGACTTCACAATTGAGCAATTATGTTCATGTAGTTGTAACCGGACACTAATTTATCACATGCCATGCGGTCATTCTATCATTTCTTTAGTCCATCAGAGATTGAATCATTTGGCCTACGTGTCAAGATATTACACCATGACAATGTATGGGTGTACATACTCCGTGAACTATCATGTTCTACTAGATCGAAATAACTGGTCAAACTTTGATGCGGAGCAGAGACTGTATCCTTTGCTTCCACCCAATGTTAAAGTAAGATCAGGTATACCACATTCAAGTCGATATAAGAATACAATGGATAAGAGTGCAGGACAAAACAGTTATATGTGCACTTTATGTAAATGAGTTGGTCATTATCGGACATCATGCCCACACAACCCGACTAGTAGAGAGTTAGTATGGATAGTGCAGCAAAATATCATGTATATAAGGTTTATGAATTTTTAAAATTCTTTCATACTTTTGCACAATATAAATATTAATGACTTCTAACATTATCTATTTTTTTGTTCTTTTGCCATAGGTATGATGGTTGAGGAGTCTTCCAGGCTAGCTAGATGTCGGCAGAGGAGGCATGCTAAGATGGCTGATGACGCACCAGATCTAGCACCTTTAGAGGTCCATCCCGGCATAGCCTTCTTGCGTGGTAGACATAGGGTCGCACATCTGGATTCGATATGAATTTATTTTCCAGCATATTCTGTCAAAATATTTTAACTGATAACATGACTTGACATTACTTCCTTTCTATTATAGGGCAATATTTTGGTGATAGCTTCACATCTCCTTATACTGAGGGAGTAACCGTTACCTGCCTACGGTTCACATTTGCCCTATGTGCCCTTGGGCTGTGCTGCGTTAGTCAGATTTGATACATTCAACTTGACAATCACCTGTTGACAGCATTAGTTGAGCATTGGTCTTCTCAGACCAACACTTTTTTACTTCTCTGTAGGTGAGATGACTGTGACATTACAGGACGTTGTGTGATCTTGGGCTTGCATGTAGATGGACCACCTATCATTAGATCTATTATAGTTGGAGAGGGGAAGCGGTGGTAGAGTTGGCCTGACTGCTACGATGAGTTACTGGGTGGGCACCCCATTGCAAACACTGTATACCATGACCTCATCGACCCAATAGTCCATTCTACTTTTGGATGGGTCAGACACATGCGCAGACCTGTATGCCGCTTAGGTGGCTACGCTGGACAGTATGTGTGGCAGATGCCCTTTGGAAATATCAAGATTTTTCGGGATGGGCTTGATGGACTACTACTGAGCCAGGTATCACTCGTAAATGTTAAAAATCTATTTTATCTGAATTTTATTGCAGTACTCAGTAACAACCACTCATACATGCAGGTTACTTGGGAGCCTTACGATATTCTGATCAAGGCTTGCCTATCTAATATTTATCTTGTTGGTGAGGCTATATGGCTAGCACGTGTTCCCCTTATCAATTGGAAGAGGGTGGAGTGACACCTTCTTGATAGTTAGCTATAAATAGGTATGAGAAGATATGCCATGATTTGAGATTGCACACACATTAGCGATTGCTCCGACGTCACAAAGCATATGTCATATGAGTATGATTTAGCTCTAACTATACAGATAGCAGACATGGGTGCGGGCCCATCTACTTATGATGATCTAGGGCCTTTCACTTATTAGGAGAGCTCTCATTCTCAACACCATATAGACATTGCACCTTCACCAGATTGGGTGCCTTTAGGAACGTAGCTAAGGCCGAGTTAGATGTTGTAGGCGTGATCATAGATCACATGATGTCTCCCATCAGCTGCATGATCATCCATTGTAGCCACCTATGCACTACACTCCAGGTAGTGTTGCAATAGCGTATAGACATCACCGTAAGCGATAATTTACGGAGATGTATGTGTATTTTGTGTATTTGTGATTGGAAACTCTTTTATGTATTTTGTAAAGCTGTGTATTTGGTGTATTTGTAACTGGGTCTACTTAAAATATGAATGAAAACTCTTTTGTATATTTTGTATAGTTGAACAACTAGTTCATATAAAGTAGTTTTAATTTTATAATTTGATGCTAGTACTACTGCTACTATTGATATCCGATTGAATTTATAGTTGCAGACTACAAACAAATACATCTTTAGTACAACAAAAACTTATTCTTTTCCAAAAAAAAAAATTACAACAGGAAAGTCGCCCCCTTATTAGGTGATTGGTCTCCAAAAAGCCACATTATCGCATCACGCTCTAAAGCCAAGTCTAATAATCGCTTGATCGACTTTTAAGCCACCTCAATGATGAGATGGCTGGCAAGTCGCCCATTTATGGGTCGACTGTACCTAAACTTAATTTTTTTTATATATACTTAGAATTAAAATTAATATTTATTTAATACTTATTTTAAAAAAATCTTCAATTTCCATCTCAACCAAGTAAAAATAAATAAATAAACATTCATTTTCTCTCGTCAATCGAATATAGTGTGTAGAATAAACATATTTAAATTCTTTTATCATCTTCACTTTTATTTCATGTTTTCAGTTCTTTTGAACTGAAGATTCTTAATTTTGATTACAATGTTACAATCATGAATGAAGGAGAAATCATAAAATAATATTAAGCAGACCAACATGCAAAGAATTGAGATGTTTTCATTTGGAAGATGAAAGAGCTTTAACTAATTGGCCATTAGACTATTAGATGTTAAACATTAGAACAAGCTGAGCCTTTTTTTCTGAGTTTTAGTTTATTAAGAGTGCATCATATTAGCGCCTTTTTAGAGAAGGAAACTAATAAATTAGTTACAGATATGAATGCCAATTATTTTACTAATTTGAGAACCTTTTTTAATGAAATAATTATTATTAATTAAAATAGAGATCATGCAACAAAAAAAAAAAGGAAAGAATACAAGAAGGGCAAGTCTAGTCATACTCTTTTTTTTATTAAAATAACATAATCGATTTAGAAGAGGAACTGAAGATATGAGGGCACTTCACATAAACTTTTTTTTGTTTCTTCCATGGTGCTTGCTAGTATTTTGTGAGTAAAATTCAGAGTCTTCCAAAAAAAGTGTCTTCATCAGAAATGATAAATGAAGGTACAATGATGGGCCAGTCCCTATAATATTAAGATGATTTATATTGAAGTGCACATAAAGTTGCATGGCCATAAATAGATTCAAATATTTCTTGGGGGCAAACCCTAGAAAATAAGAATCATAACAAAGGTGCCATAAATTTATTGAGAAGGAGAGGAAGGTGGTAGAATAACTTATAGGAAAAGCTACCATCTGTGGAATGATCATAATGGTTGGTAGGAGTCTTTTGTATTTGCTAAAGAGGTTGGGCAGCAAATTTTAGTGCAAAATTATTAAATAAAGGAACCGTATTAATAGTAGCAAGAAATTCAAAAGCAATATATATCCACCATTAGAGATTGATAAGTTTTCATAGAAATTATATCCACATTCAGATGCTATGATGTATGTTGATGATGTAGGAAAGACTTTGAGTTATCTTAAGTACTAGACTTTATATTTTTAATATTTGGAGACATGGCAGTGATGCCTTAATATTGCTTTGGATTTATGATATGATACTTACGAATTATGAAAATTAGTTGTTGGTAGTAATAACTTTTGTTGATAAATTTTTTGAAAATATAGATCACATGCCCAAACAAGATATTATGAGAACATAAACTCAACTTTTTTATAAATATCACTCTCTTTCAATAACACTTTACTTGAGAATCAATCCAAATGTTGCCTGAATGCATTTCAGAGACATTAATTTTCATGAAAATTTTGCAATCGAAAGCCTAGAGATAGAAACATTAAGAGAATCTGTCAATAGAGGGTTGTCAAACAAAAAAAAAAATCTAATGAGAATTGGATGGGCCTTATCAAATAAGTGGATTCTCAAATGTAAAAATGAAATCCATAGAGAAATAATAGAAAATTCAAAGTTTGAAGATCATTTTAAAAGCCTCATTACTAACCTTTAAGTAGTATTATTAGGAGATAAATGCAAAAACCAGTTCAAAAGATCCAGAGTAAAACGTTGAACAGAAGTAACCAAAGCACAAAATCACAAAACAAACTCAGAAAACACCAAATTTAACGTGAAAAAAAATGAGAACAGGGGAAAACTATGGAGCCACACTACCAAGAAATTCACGATGAAAGAAGAAAATTGAATTATAAAAATCACACTTTACTCAAGCCACTATTTATTTCAATCATTCTAGGCTATTTCACTTCACTCTCACTCACAAGAGTATAGAGAAAAGTACTAGGGAAAAAAACTTTAGAAAAGTGCCTAAATACGAAGTTTCCCATCATGTAGCACTACGATGCCTAGGCATTGGCGCCACTATCCTCCAGACTTTTTTGCATGGTTTCAAGCATCATGGCACTGGCTTTTCTATTTTTTATTTTGTTCTTTTTTTTTGCACTGGTCCCTAGGTCCTAGCACCGCACTACTGCCTTCCTTATTTTTGTACTCAACATCTTCAAATTCTAACATCAAGGTGCTACACACCAAAAAAATATTTTCTCAGATGTGTTGGCTCGGTAGATGGGTTTATAGGTATTACATTAATGGCATGGAGATTAACAATTGGAATGGGAGCTAGTGCTAGTGCCACTACAACATTCCTTTGGATCATTAAATTTATTTGCATCATCATTTCGTTCATCTTTGTGTTAAGCTTCACAATCTCATTATCTTTTGTCCTCATCTGGCATTGCATATGCCTTTATTCTTGGGCTATTGTGGTTGTATCAAATGCAGATTCTCCTCCCTTTCTGATTCTTCTCTTTGCTCATCATCTGAGGAATGACTTAAGTGCTCTTCTTCTTCCTATCTTTCGGGAGGAGTAGTGGGTAAGATGGTACGTTGATGTTGATTATAGAAGCGAGTACCAGACCGATCATCATCTTGACCTACCATATAGACCACTTCTATTTCCATGGTCTCATCATTGTCATCATCATCTTCTTCTTGAATCCTCACTTCTAAGCATCGTCTCCAATAGATCTCGTGTTCGAAAAGATGAACATTTCTTCAATTGAAGGGCTTCAATCAAAGTCGACTACCTCTTGAGAGGATGGAGCTACTTCGTGATGAGATTCCCTAGAGGATTCTCCAAGGTGTTGACCATCCATTAGCTTATTAATATTACTTTTATTTTTTTGGACCCATTTCTATCGGGCCCTATCAATGGCGGATCTCTGGGAATACAATCCAGATGTCACACTCTTATTGTATTCCATAATTACTTCTTATTGAAGCTTTGGCCTCGAGATTTATTTTCCGTTATGTCGGGACCTTTTGATAGCGGATTCCTGGACACGTGGTCCAAGTGTCATGTCCCGATGCTCACCGCATAAGGGCTGCTCATAATGGTCTTTAGTGTTTATCAATAATGAAGATAACTTCCCTATTATAGCTTTCTCAGCTTCTCTGATGACTGGTCTCTGATATTTCTTCTTCATAAGGCCATTTCTTTGACAACCTTCAACACTTTGTGCACTCATGAGTCTCAAGTCGCTTCTTCCGAGAGGTTAGAGCTCGTTGTCGATTCTAAAAGATTATTTCATGCCAAGTCGTTCCTCTTAACCCATTTAAGATTTTTTAAATTTATTGCAGGTAGGAACATTCGCTTCTGGATGCAGTGCTAACTATGTGGTTGGTGGTTCATGCAATTGTTGTTGAGCTCATAGCTTAGCATTCATTCTCCTTCATTGTCTTTTATTTAGCTTACCTCTAGATGAGGAAGCCTCAGCATCAAGCCTTCCAAGAGCAAATGGCTCAGCTGGTAAGGAGGTAACATGTACTGGAGCCAATGAAATTTTTTGGCCAACAACAATCCTCTTAGTTAGTGGGGCTTCTAGATGTCCCAATCTTTCAAACACAGATGCCTTCTTCCTTGGAGCCTCATTAATAATAGTTTTAATCGGCCTTCTCTGTTGTACTAGCAAAGGTACAACTCATGCATTCATTTCAGCTAGTTGAGGCCTTTGAGATTGACTTCAGGAAAGTGGGTTGTGAATAGTTGAGTCATGGTTAGCAGCAATAATAGTTGGGAGGTCCACGCTACCAAACTGGATGATAGCTCTTGCATCCCTAGTATTGATAACAGTGTTAGCCAGACAGATGTTAGCTTTGCAGCCTAGCTTGATGGTGAAGGGTATGTTCTAGAGATCCATTCTGTGCAAATGAAATATGAGAATGAGTAATCGATAATTGATATATCAGCCCATACTTTCAAAATACAGTGATACAATAGAACAAACATGATAAATATAAAAATAAATTATGTATAAAAATAATTTTGAAAACTTCAGAATTATGTTCATTATAAAAATAATTTTTATTTTTAATCAATTTCATTTTATAACTAACTTTAAGTTTTAACTTTATTATACTACGTTGTTATTATAGCTTTGATTTGACTTGCCAAAGATGAAAAGAGAAACCTGTCCTTAGTGGAGTCATCAGAAATTTGTGGGCTCCAAAAATTTGCCACCGACCTCTCAATGAAGAGAGTAGATTAAATGTTAGTCAATTTTTCAGAGATGAGATACTAGATAAGACACTACCTAGAGATTTCGCCTTCATTTTGTGAGGACTTTAGATCTGGTTCCAGCTTTCCTATAGGCGCAAGCACTTATAGTTAATTACCCCTCTCATTGTTGAGAGAGGACTTTCGATTAAGGCTAGACATTAGATCACTTAATGCGTAGCATATAATAGCATCATGTAGAGTTTTGAAATTTAAATTTATGAAGTTTATCATCATTATCTTAAAGAGGATGGTTGGGGGAAAGATGACGCTCCCGATCAAGAGCCCATGGTTCCATCATCCTGGGCTGTCGTGGTCCTTAGTCTACTTAGTCAGAGGAGATAGTCGACCCAACCTGATCGAAGGATCCTTATCAACAGCCATGGGTTGTGTCATCCAAGGGAACCTTGTAGACCATGGGTGGTGTTTGTCTAAGGAGACAAACTTAAGTCCATTTTAGCTAACATATGATTTTTTACCTTATCCGGTCCACCCTATGGTTCACAACTCAAGGTACAGAGCCATTGGGGAGCATGCGGGCTATAGTCGTGATCATAATATAATGGTATCATTTGGCAAGAACCACCGAGAGGACTCGCATCGCATCATATATGGAGCCTACCAAGCCATATATAGTCGAGGATATGGGTCCATCCTTATGAGATTGATTAAGAATGAACATAGTTATGTACTTGACTTGACATTGACTCCTTTGTGAGCTAGAGTTTTCTTGATTTGCTACATCTGACAAACGATTGATAAAGGTGTATGAATTAAATTTTGCTTTAAGTCTTTAGATATTGATGATTATCATTTAGTCATTTTGAACTTAATAATTTATCTAATTTTATATTTAGATTGATATTTGATATATATTAATTTTATTTGAAAATTTAAACATATTTTGATGATAGACATAGCCATCATTGGGGAAAACCTTGTCAACTTTGCTTATTTGCTAACAAAGAATCATGATTAGAACTTATGATTGCATTTACCATCATAAAATAAAGAATCTATAATTTTAAATATTAAATTTCTCAATTAAAATTATTGATGATCGTATGCAAGTATGAAATAAAATTACTCTCTTAATGATTGATCACTTGATTTAGAATCAATCCTGCCAACTCCTATTTTGCAAGGAGGATTGGATTGAGTATGTTGGACTTACGACTTCACCATATATATAAAGTGGCCCAATTAAATTTTGTGTAATTTATAAAATTTACATATTTTATGAGGAAATTAAAGCTATGCCTAAGACACTTCTCGTGAAACATGTAAATCACTTGATGATGCTTGCACACTTCTTAAAGCATTACATTTGAATTTATATCATCCCATTATATGCACAAATCTTGAAGCAGTGAGTAGAAGTCAATGATTGCCTCAAAATACATGCCATATTATTTCAAAAAAAATATTAGCACATATCCTAATGTATTGGATGCTAATTTTCTTCTTGGGATGTGTGCTCAATTGACTTATTATTTTCAGTTACTCATACACATATTGATATAATAATTTGTGCATTACACCACCTTGACATATGTGTATAACTCATTTTTTAAATTATTTGTACGCATTTTGAGGTGATAAACTTGAAGGTATGATGGCCTTAAAAGCATGCAGATCCTTTTGGTTCACATGCATCTTAATGTAAATAATTTGAATTCAACATATTGTCATTTCAAAATATATGCAAGCTTTATTATCTTTATGCACATTATCTAGTCATCTCACACAAATGAGTATTTTACTTTTCTCTCATTTTATTTTGTCTTCACATGGTTGTCACTTAATGAGGAGAATTTCATTTTACTTCTATAAATAAGGAGGGTGAGGAGGTTCTCTTTCTACCATCTCTCATTCTTTTCATTTACATCGTCAAAAATCTTGAGTGAGTTTTGGAAATTGCCCAAGTGTTGCTTATAGGTATATCTTCTTTAATCTTCATTTTAATTTATAATATTCTTATCTTCTTCCCTTTTTTACATTTAATTTCACTCATTGCATTTACTATTAGCCTTGATTGAATTATTTTATTTAATTAAGTATTCAAATACTTATGAGTATGTTTTATTGTTCCCCATAAGTCTAGATGTTAGCAAAAATTTTTGCAGCATCTCCCATAGTCAGAGAGATTTCTACTAAAATTAGACATGCCTATCCATCTAAAAAGACACGCATGGGTGGTGTTTTACAACACTGCGATCATGAATCCTCCAACCTATCTATCTAAAAAGACGCGCATATGCTCTTCAAACACATGCATAAAATCAAACACAATGTATTTTGCACATCCACATACATTTCATTTTATATATTTATAAGTGAGGTGGTGATGATTATATATATATATATATATATATATATATATATATATATATATATATATATATATATATATATATATATCGCTTTTGATTTTTTGTCGCTCTCTTTTTTCTCGCTTATCATCGAAATGAGAGAGAGAGAGAGAGAGAGAGAGAGAGAGAGAGTTTGTTTTCTTCTTTTTTCAGCTCATAGAAAGAGAGAGAAAGAAGAGAGAGAGAGAGAGAAGGGATGAGAGAAGACGAAGCGTGACAGGCCGAAAGCAAGAAGAAGATATGGGTTGCCGTTGAGGTTGTAGGTGTAGCAAGAGATCATCGGACAGCTGATATGGATGGATCGTCATCTACAGAGTCATATATTAATGAGAGCCATGAGTCTCATAAACGAACTCATCTCGGAAGGAAGATCGGAGAGAGAGATCGTCGGTTGTATGGAGAAATATGTGAAGAGGAGTGCTGCAGGTTTTGTGTGCAGAGGGAGGAGAAAGTTCGAGTTGGCATGTCCAGCCGGAGTACCTCACCGATGGCTTGGGTAGTAGAGGCGGAGGTAGGAGGTTTGGAGATGGGTGTTTATATCGATGATGAGGAGCGGTCGAATGTATAGGTGGAAGGTGTTATTGAGGACTTTGGTGTGATTTTGAGGTGAGTGAGAGCTCGTTCCAAAATGGGGAGTTCAGTCAAATGTGCTAGTGGTGAGGGATTGAAGTTTGATTCTCCAATTTTTGGAATAGAAAAGAAGCAGAGAGGAGAGAAAGAAAAGAAGAACAAAAAAGAAAAAGAAAAAGACTTACTGAGGAGAAAATATTACGTCTGGAGTCTGCACGTAGCTTTACGTGCAAACTCCAATCCATGGCCGACGCGTGTCCAATATTTTTTCCCCATTTTAGCACGTAAAGGAGCAGTATATGGATGGAAGGTGCTATAAAGGGATGGCGTATTTACGACGCCGTTTACACTTCCCCTGGCCCGACCTGGCCCATCTCATTCAAACATCGGTAGAAGACGTGTCGTTGGAATGTGCGGGAGGAATTTAAAAGAAATATATAGACAGATTTAGGGTTTAGGGTGTAATTTTTTTAGGCAAATCGAGCTCAGAAGAGAAATAAAAAAATCTCATTTCCTTTTTTACAAAAGAACCATGAAGATGGAGAACGTTGAGGAAATAACGACCAATTTAGCTGAGGATGTATTAAATAAAAATTCATCGATAATATTTCTCGTACAATTTTTCTACGGTTTGTTAGTGATATTCCTGGTATATCTGAAGAGAATATGTTCATTACATTCTATTAGAAGCAATTTAGATGCTGTTTGATTGAATTTTTATTTTTTAGTGTTATTTTGCATATGTACTCTCTGTACCTCTCTTGAGGGTACAGAGCATTTAGGGACTTCTTTTTCCAGTTTATTTTGCCTGTTTCTTGAGATTATATTTAGGGCATTTCAATTGAAGCAATTTAATGGCTACTTGGATGATTTCTGGGTATTTTTTTGCATCTGTACTCTCTATACCTCTCTGGAGAGTACATAGCATTTATGACCTTTTTTCTCAGTTTATTTTGCTTGATTCTTGAGATTATGTTCATTACATTCCAATGGAAGTAATTTGATGGCTGCTTAGATGATTTTTGGGTGGTTTTTTTGCATCTGTACTCTCTGTACCTCTTTGGAGGTGAGCATTTAGGACTTTTTCCAGCTTTATTTTGCCTGCTTGAGATTATGTTCATTACATTCAAATGTAAGAAATTTGGAGGTCGTTTGGATGGTTTCGGGGTTTTAACTCTACTCACTCTTGAGGGTACATATCATTTTGGCATACTTTTTTGCTTTATCTTGCCTTCTTGAGATTATATTTAGGCATTCCAATGGAAGCAACTGAGGTGTTTGGATGGTTTCTAAGGGTATTTTGCATCAGACTCTGTACCTCTCTTGAGGGTACAGATCATTTAGGGCTAACTTTTTCCAGTTTATTTTGTCTGGTTCTTGAGATTATGTTCATTACATTCCAATGGAAGCATTTGGAGGTTGTTTGGATGGTTTCTGTGAGGTTTTTTTTTTCATCTGTACTCTCTGTACCTCTCTTGAGAATACAGATCATTTATGACCTTTTTCACGCTTTGGCTGGTTCTGAGTTTATGTTTAGGCATTCCAATGGAAGCAATTTGAAGGTCGTTTGGATAGTTTCGGAGGTATTTTACTCATCTCTGCACCTCTTAAGGGTACATATCATTTATGGTTTTTTTTTCGCTTTATTTTGGCCTTCTTGAGTAAATATGTTCATTACATTACATCATAAGCTTGAGGGTGACCGGTTATTTTTATAGTTTTTTTTTTCATCTGCATTGCACTCTTGAGGGTACATAACATTTATGGCTTTTTTTCCAGTTTATTTTGCCTGTTTATTGAGATTATATTTAGGGCATTCCAATGGAAGCAATTTGAAAGCTGCTTGGATGGTTTTTGGGGAGTTTTTTGGCATCTGTAGTCTATGTATCTCTATTGAGGGTACAGATCTTTTATGACCTTTTTTCTAGTTTATTTTGCCTATTTCTTGAGATTATGTTCATTACATTCCAATGGAAGCAATTTGATAGCTGCTTGGATGATTTCTGGGTGATATTTTGCGTCTGTATTCTATCACATATTTTTGGAGCTGTTTGGCCAGATGAATAAGGTCAATGAGCAGTGCGATGACAAAGTCTTGATGTCTAATGACCCAAATTTGGAAAAACTCCTTAGCACCACTGTTCAGAATGAAATGGAGGCATATGCACTGTACTGTGACTATGCACATCAAATTGGCTTTAGTGTTCGAAAGGACCATACTAGTTATTGGCCAAACTCCAAGAAATTAAAATCAAAAGATTTTCTATGTGCAAAAGCTGGTCGGAAGAAGTCTGCCAGTCTAAATGGCTTAACAAAATTCCAAAAAGTTGATACAAGAACTGGTTGTCGACCATGATTAGATTCTCTATTGATTTGGAGGGGAATTGGATGATTAAAAACATACAGAAAGTCATAATCATTCTTTGGCAGAGCCTGCTGACCTACATCTTCTCAGATCACACAGATGCATTAGCGATGAGAAGGCATCTCTGTTGAAAATAATGACAGAGGCCAGAATTAGAGTAACTGATACATTCAGCTATCTAACTGAGGAAGTTGGCGGCGTAGAGAATATTGGGTTCATAAAAAGAGATGCTTTCAATTTTATTCAGGAAGAGAAAAGATCGAGGATTGTGAATGGTGATGAAAGAATGCATTAATACTGATTGTTTAAGGAAAGGCAAGCAAATGGATGGGATGTTTGCATGGGATGTACAAGTTGATGAGTCGAGGCTTAGTAAGTTTTTTTTTGGAGCAATGGCATGTCTAGGATAGAATATGATTGTTTTGGGACTGTGATAATTTTTGATACAAGCTATCGACTCAATAAATATAATCTTGTTTGTGCCCCTCTTGTTAGAGTGAATCATCACTAGCAAAATGTATTATTTGGAGTAGCCTTTTTATCAAAAGAGACAATTGAGTCATTCTCATGGCTATTCTAAATATTTCTTCGGTTGATGAGTGACAGACATCCTATAACAATATTCATTGATCAAGATCAGGCTATGACGAGAGCTATCAAAATTATATTACCGCATACTCATCATAGGTTGTGCCAATGGCATATTTTGAAGAAAGCTCCTTCCAAGGTTCACTTCTTTAATAGTAATAAGAGGGTACAAGGGCTATTTTATACATGCATGAGCAAATGTGACTCAGAGGAAGAGTTTGAAGAAGCTTGGTCTGCCATGCTAGACGAAGGCAATCTGCATGATCATGCTTGGCTGTCTGTGCTTTATAAAATTAGATCCAAGTGGTCCACTACATTCAACAAGAACTCATTCTGCATGGGCATCTTGTCAATGTAACGTAGTGAGTCCACGAACAACGTATGTCACAGAATATCTAAACCAACAAGTTCGCTCACAGATTATTTCTTGGGGTTGAAAAAGGTTATGGAGACATGACACCGAAATGAACATGACAAAGACTTCAAGTGTACTACCATCGATTGTTCGTTGTTAAGACCGATTCTAAAATAAGCTGCTATGTTTTATACAAGAAATGTTTATACTATGTTTGCGGAGGAATTTTTGCATGGAGTTGGAGGCCTATCAGTAACTAAGTTAGATGATAACACCATGGAGTATTTGGTGAGAAACTTAGAGAATAAAAATGCATCCAAAACATGGACTGTGCATTTCGATGGGACTACCCTAGATGTAAATTATACTTGCAAAAAATTTGAATTGATGGGATTACTTTGTACCCACTGTATCAGAGTTCTTAGTCAGGAAGATGTTGTGCGCATTCCGGACAAGTATCTTCTCATGTGATGGTCTACCAGAGCAAAGAGGGATATTTACATTGATAGTGCATACCAAAAATTAAGAGATCTGGAAAGAATATATGAAAATGCTATTGGCATTATTTTTCACAATCACATAAGTCGATATGCATATCAAATAAGCATCAAGGCACAGGGCAATATGAGAGCTGAGGACTATATGCTTGGATCCTTAAAAAAACTATATGATGATGTCGACTCTATAATAAGTGAGAATTCTCCAAATGACAGAGTTAAGAAGAAGAAGTCAACCACAATAGAGAAAAACATCTTAAAAGATCCAGGTTAAGCAACGGTGTTTTCCAACTCAAGGCTTAAGGGATATTGGGAGAGATCCAAGAAAGCCAAGTATAATTTTCTATTTGTGTATTAGTTTTTAGTATTTTAAATATTGTTGTTAATCTTCAAACCATTCTATTTTTGTTATTGCAGAAACCAAAGTACAGTCTAATAGTGTTGCAGAATGTATTTCGTCACAAGTTGCATCACCTTTCGTTATGAGTGTTTTTTGGAATGCACGAATATCACATATTGATGCTGTAAGAAATCATCAACTAATACGATATTCTACATGCAAGAATTTAACTAGAGCTCCATAATCAATCAGTCCGCTGAAGGGTACACTAAGGTGATGATGGATATTATTTTAGAAAAACATTTTAATGCATGACATCATCAAGTTTTGTGTTCTTCGACTGTACAATCTTTCCTATAATGCTTTAGAGTCCCTAAGATGACTCTCTTTAACTTAACAGGCACACCAAGATGTTTAGACTGTATTTAGCTAGGGGATTTTCTCACTAGGCTATTTGTAGCTATTTAAGTAGTAGTTATTGAGTTAATCCCCTGCTAAGGACCTTATAATCATTCAACTGTAGCAATAAATATGTGCAATACATTACCAATGGAAGCAGTTTGGAGGGTGACTGGTTGTTTTTTATAGGTTTTTTTACATCTGTACTCTATGTACCTCTCTTGAGGGTACAGAATATTTATGGCCTTTTTTCTAGTTTATTTTGCCTATTTATTGAGATTATGTTTATGACATTCCAGTTGAAGCAATTTGAAAGCTGCTTGGATAATTTCTAGGGGGTATTTTGCATCTGTACTCTCTGTACCTCTCCTGAGGGTATAGATCATTTATGACCTTTTTCCAATTTATTTTGCCTGATTCTTGAGATTTTATTTAGGGCATTCCAATGGAAGCAATTTGAAGGTCGTTGGATGGTTTGGATGGATTTTTGACTCATTCCTCGAGGGTACAAATCATTTATGACCTTTTTTCAATTTATTTTGCCTGATTCTTGAGATAATGTTCATTACATTCTAGTTTATGCAATTTGAAAGTTGTTTGGATGGTTTCTGGGAGATATTTTGCATCAATACTCTCTGTACCACTCCTGAGGGTACAGATCATATATGACCTTTTTTTCAGTTTATTTTGCCTGATTCTTGAGATTATATTTAGGGAATTCCAATGGAATCAATTTGAAAGCTGCTTGGATGATTTCTTGGGGTATTTTGCATCTATACTCTGTACCTCTCGAGGGTACGTGATCATATAGCCTTTTCCAATTTATTTTGCCTGTTTATTGAGATTATGTTTAGGGCAATCTAATGGAAGCAATTTGAAAGCTACTTGGATAGTTTCTAGGGGATATTTTACATCTGTACTCTCTGTACCTCTCTTGAGGGTACAGATCTTTTATGACCTTTTTTTCCAATTTATTTTGCCTATTTATTGAGTTTATATTTAGGGCATTCTAATGGAAGCAAATTGAAGGCTGTTTGGATGGTTTCTGGGGAGTATTTTGCATCTGTACTCTCTGTACCTCTCTTGAGGGTATATATCATTTAGGGCCTACTTTTTTTAGTTTATCTTGCCTTCTTCTTGAGATTATATTTAGGGCATTCCAATGGAAGCAATTTTGTCGCTTGGATGGTTTCGGAGATATTTTGCATCAGTACTCTTTATCTCTCTCGAGGGTACGATCATTTACTTTTTTCGCTTTATCTTGCATTCTTCTTGAGATTATATTTAGGGCATTCCAATGGAAGCAATTTGGAGGTTGTTTGGATGGTTTCGAGTATTTTGATCTGTACTCTCCTGCACTCTTGAGGTACGAACATTTAAGACCTTCTTTTCCAGTTTATTTTGCCTGTTTATTGAAATTATGCTTATGGAATTTCAGTGGAAGCAATTTGAAAGCTGCTTGGATGGTTTCTGGAGGATATTTTGTATTGCATCGTACTTCCTCTCGAGGGTACATCATTTATAGTGATATCTCTAAGGTATACATATGTATAACTAACACATAAGTTAACCTAAATCTATTTGTATTAAATCAGATATCTATAAGAAAGGATATCTAGAATTAGTTTATTATATTAGATCATTTTTTATTAGTATTAAGTTAACCTAATTTTTTATTAGTATTAAGTATTAGAAAGGATATCTTAATCTATTATATTTACACTATTCATTAATTGAAAATAATTATTATATAAATTAATGTTATAAGTTATCTCTTTCGCACCACTTTCATTATAGTTATAAAAGAATTAAATTTTTCATATTGCAATGAGACAAAAAAAATACTATTTTTTATAATAGATTGACTTATTTTGTTGGTTTCTAAATAAATAGACAAGTCAATCTGATAAGGTTCAAGTTAATATTGAACTTCATTTCACTCAAGCATGAGCATACTAAGAATACATTTGAGTTAATTTTTTTAGTTACTTTATTTTCAAAATAAAAAATAGCTAAAACAATCATAATCATTTAACTATTAATATTTTAAATATTTAAAAAAATCATGATAAAAATTTACTTCTAAAAATTAAAACTGTTAAAATATCATGATTATAAAAAAAAAAATTTAAAGTTTAAAATTTTTTTAAAAAAAATTTACTTACACCAACCACGATAATTTTACAATCAATATTTAAAAAAAAGATAATCACCCCAAACAAACTCTAAATCAGCCGAGAAACTACATGAAAATCCTGCTCATAATAATCAGCTGCAACCAACACAGCACACAACGAACGAATTATAGTTGACCATACCATTAATCAATTCTAAGGCGACAAAATGGCCATTAATCTTATGATTTTAAGATAACATTAATGAAGCAATAAATAAAGAGCCATGTATCACTCCAAAAGAATTAATAAAAATATTTTATATATCTATCATCTAAAATTTTATATTTACATAAAAAATGCACTTCATCTTTAAAATATAAGTGATAATAATATTTTTAATGTGACATTTAAAATCTAAATATTATTTTTTAAAATAATAATATTTAGGCATTTTATATACCCTAAATATATAAGACTAGTGGCAATGTTTATAAATCTCCCTAATAATAATTAAAATGAGATTATCTTGATTGTTGTATTGATGAAAAAAAACAAATATTATTGATGATACACATTCTATGAAAAAAAAAAAAATAATTTTAAATGCAGATTTCATTCAAGAATATAGCCCCCAAAAAAACCAAATCCATAAGATAAAAAAGATGATACCATAAAATAAACAAATAATAATAATAATAACGAAATCAAACTATATGAAATGAGAGAAAAGAAGTAACAAAAAGTAGAGTAAAATATCATCCTAGATCCATAAACGATCCATTCACTTCAACAAAAATAGCTAAGTCTTCGAAGCCACCAAACCAATGCATTATACAAAAACAAAGTTATGATCATCGAAATCATGATTATATATTTAAGCTCATGGAGTTAATGATTTTAATGTCAACTATCAATTGTTTGACATCCGATCATTCGACATTCAAAAGTCTAGATTCATATCTACATTATATTAATGTATTCTTCATTTTGGGAAAATTAATCTTTTGAGATCAATGAGTTATTAATGAATCATTTGAACTAAATCCTATATCAAACTAAATTCTATAGTTCTCGATTGGATTTTTCACCCCAAACAAAATATAGTAAGTAAACTCAAATTCTAAATATATTCATCTTCTTGGGCCATGGTGGTCGCCAGTCGGGAGTTTGTGGATTGCTGCCTCCATGTACTTGTAGATAAACATCCCGCAGTCAACACTGTTAGCTTGGACTAGCAGCCCACTCACCATTTCAATTGACCATTTTCTAGGATCTCTCATAAAAGGCTGGCCAGCATCTTCAACAAGTAATTTGATCTGAATAGCCAGAACATAATCTCAATAAGTTGGACCAGAAAAAAATAGTTAAGAGGAGCCAAATTTGAAAACTGTTCTTATAATCTCAGGAAGAATGCTCTTATGGGTTAGTTTGGGTAATGAGTTATAAAAATACTAGGCCCCTAACTTAATATGCCCAACCAGGAGTGTCCAGTGCTGATTATCTATAACTGGTAGTAAGATTAACTCAACCCTCGACACTCTGTTTACAGTGACATGCTGGATGAATATTTTGCTTTCCGTCTTTAGGCCATACCTGACATAACTCTGCAATAAAAGAAGAGAACGATTATAGATTCTATCTTTTATCTAAACAAATAAGAATTGAATCGTAATACCCAACATTCTTGTGGGGTAACATACCCAATGCAAGCATGAAATATACAAATAGGGGACATACACCATTGAGTGAATACTTTTCGCCGAAAGGCGAAGGCATCAATGTGTGCATCTGAGAGATATTGATCCGAAACTCATCGACCGCCTCATGCAATAATGATATTCCCAGCCGTAAATACTGTATCACCCCTGCAAGTGATAAATATTTTAAAGTGATCTTAATTAAACGAATATGTTATTTTATGTATGAAGGAACTGATTGAAGATTGACTTACTTGTCTTCGAATCGAGAGCATGATGTGGTAATAAGATGGAGCATCGGCTTAGGCAAAATAGCTATGGATGAGAACTCAACAAAATGATGTGCCTCTGCTGGCTGCAATGAAATTACTGATGACGAAAGTTAGTAATGATGAGCTACATTCACTATGAATTAAGGATCATCTACTGAGATGATTCATACCTCCGATTTATGCTCCTCCACCACAACGATAGCAGTCTGTGGGTTATCAACCTTTACTAGCTCATCTTTGCGAACCTATAAAAAGATTTAGTGAAATTTATTTCTATTATCTTAAATTTAAAAGAAAGTAACTTAATACCTCTGCTGCCGGCTTCTCATCTTGAGTGGAGGCCACCACATCACTTATTCTTGCTCGTGACTTCGTAAGTGTGTGTGTGTGAAGGGGAACTAATAGCTTTCCTCTTTCTTATCCGAGCTTTCACACCACACATGGGTTTGAGCATCACCATGTGTAGTGGCACAAGAACTTCACCTACGGTGAACTCCACATGGGCTTCCCCGTTGGAAGTATCCAACTCCATAGTGGAAGCTCCTATGGTTTCCTCCATAAGAGCTTCCTCTACGGTAGCCTCATCAAGGGCTTTCCAAGTGGTAGCCTCTTGAGGGGTACCCTCCACAGGGGAAGCTCCTGTGGTAGCCTCCTCAAGAGTTTCCCCTGTGGTGACCCCACAGAACCTCCCCACATGCTGAACTGAAGATGATCCGTATCTTTCAAGTCCCCAAACCTACAAGTATCCTCCACGTAAAGCCTATTGTGGGGTGAGGGGCTAGATACACTGGACGGGGGAGAATATCGAGGAGAGACATATGGAGAGTCAGTGGGGGCTGAACTCATTAGATTTAAAATGGGACTGCTATCGGGCTTGACATGTGTAGATTGTTGGGTAGGGGACACTGATTCAAGGAGCCAGGTCTCCTCTTCTAATATGTCCTCGAATGAAAGGCAGACCTGTGTTAAACCGATAAGAAAATGTGAAAACATACAACATAAATAAAGACATTCTTATATGAACTAAGTGATATTATTATATGTCACCTGGTGTCCTCCCAAACCAGTGAAAGCATTATTTGGAAACTCTATTTTTGCCCATCGTAGCATACGTGGCTTTGTAGATGGAAATGATGGGCTTATGATGCTTATGTTCTCAGCCGCCCATATCTATAATAAATATTTAAAATAGTTAACTTCAATGCATTAAATTACACATTCTTAGAGATATATAACATACCATCAGAAGAGTTACAAAGCCACTCATGTAACCGGCTGCCCTCTAGGTCTGAATCTTTGATGTAATAACATCAAATTGGGAAACTAGAAAGTCCCAAATGACCTTTGCCCAGTTGTATTCAGCAAATTTATCTATGTCATCGGTGTAGGCAATTAATTTCGATGCCACCCTATAGTTATGATATACAAAAAATAGATTTGACAGCAGAAAATGTATGTACGACTGCACAAACTGTGCTACAGGCAACGAGCCATCCGAATACTCAAGTTGATTCTTATAGTCTGATGAACTGAACTGTGATAACGGGGATTTCTGCCATAAGACCTTCTCCCCTCTGTTTGACATTCCTATCATCACTGCAACTTCATCGGGGGTGAAAGGAATGTACTACCCACCCAATAAGAAAGCTTGCTTTTCTATGTCCTAGCCAGACAGGATCGATGTAATGGCAACTGAGTCTTGCTTAATTCTGTGGAGTCTAATGAATTGATGCAGATGAAGCCTCTTTGAAATGTCAGTGGCTTCATCAATAAAGCGTGCTGCAATATTATCGAACACAGTTCTTATAGTGGTAGGCCTGCATCTCGAAGTTATCCTTTTCTCAGACATGGTAAACTTCAAAAAAAAAGTCAGTAGGTAATGAGTACAGATGCAAATCACCCATCAAAACCAAGGGAACAGCTTCCAAATTGTTCCTAATAGACTGTACAGATGCAAAATACCCCCTAGAAATCATCCAAATAGCCTTCAATTTGCTTTCATTGGAAGGATCTAAATATAATCTCAATAAACAGGCAAAATAAACTAAAAAAAAAAAGAAAAGATCTCAAGAGAGAGGTAGAGAGTACATAAAATATCCCCTAAACCATTCAAGCTTTTCAAATTGCCATTGGAATGCCCTAAACATAATCTCAATAAACAGGCAAAATAAACTGGAAAAAGAAGTCCCTAAATGATCTGTACCCTTAAGAGAGGTACAGAGAGTACAGATGCCAAAAAAAACCACCAAAGACCATCCTAACAGCCTCCAAATTACTTCCATTGGAATGTAATGAATATAATCTAAAGAAACAGGCAAAATAAACTGAAAAAAGAAGTCCCTAAATGCTTTGTACCCTCCAGAGAGGTACAGAGAGAACAAATGCAAAAAACCACCCAGAAATCATCCAAACAGCCATCAAATTGCTTCCATTGGAATGTAATGAACATAATCTCAAGAAGTAGGCAAAATAAACTAGAAAAAGAAGTTTTTAAATGCTATATACCCTCCAGAGAGGTACAAAGAGTACATATGCAAAAAAATACCCAGCAATCATCCAAGCAGCCATCAAATTGCTTCCATTAGAATGCCCTAAATATAATCTCAAGAAACAGACAAAATAAACTGGAAAAAAGGCCCTAAATATTCTGTACTCTCAAGAGAGGTACAGAGAGTACAGATGTAGAAAACACCCCAGAAACCATCCAAACACCCTCCAAATTGCTTCCATTAGAATGCCCTAAATATAATCTCAAGAAGAATGCAAGATAAAATGAAATAAGTAGGCCCTAAATGATCTGTACCCTCGAGAGAGGTACAGAGAGTACATATATAAAATACCCCCCAAAAACTATCCAAACAGCCTTCAAATTGCTTCCATTGGAATACCCTAAATATAATCTCAAGAAGAAGACAAGATAAACTGAAAAAAGTAGGCCCTAAATGATCTGTACCCTCGAGAGAGGTACAAAGAGTACAGATACAAAATACCCCCCAGAAACTATCCAAATAGCCTTCAAATTGCTTCCATTGGAATGCCCTAAATATAATCTCAAGAAGAATTCAAGATAAACTGAAAAAAGTAGGCCCTAAATGATCTGTACCCTCGAGAGAGGTACAGAGAGTATAGATGCAAAATACTCTCCAAAAACCATCCAAACAGCCATCAATTTGCTTCCATTGGAATGCCCTAAAGATAATCTCAAGAAATAGATAAAATAAACTGGAAAAAAAGTCATAAAAGATCTGTACCCTCAAGAGAGGTACAAAGAGTACATATACAAAATACCCTTCGAAAACCATCCAAGCAGCTTTCAAATTGGTTCCATTGGAATGCCCTAAAGATAATCTCAATAAATAGACAAAATAAATTGGAAAAAAGGCCCTAAATGTTCTGTACCCTCAAGAGAGGTACAGAGAGTACATATGTAGAAAACACCACATAAACCATTCAAACAGCCTCCAAATTTCTTCCATTGGAATGCCCTAAATATAATCTCAAGAAGAATGCAAGATAAACTGAAAAAAGTATGCCCTAAATGATTTGTACCCTCGAGAGAGGTACAGAGAGTTCAAATATAAAATACACCTCAGAAACCATCTAAATTGCCTTCAAATTGCTTCCATTGGAATGCCCTAAATATAATCTCAAGAAGAAGGCAAGATAAACTCAAAGTGATGATCTCAGATCCTCGAGAGGTAGAGAGAGATGCAAAATACCCCCCCAGAAACCATCCAAACAACCTTCAATTTGCTTCCATTGGAATGCCCTAAATATAATCTCAATAAGCAGACAAAATAAATTGGAAAAAAAGGTCATAAAAGATCTGTACCCTCAAGAAAGGTACAAAGAGTACAGATACAAAAACTCCCTGAAAACCATCCAAGAAGCTTTCAAATTGCTTCCATTGGAATGCCCTAAACATAATCTCAATAAACAGGTAAAATAAACTAAAAAAAAGGCCCTAAATATTCTGTACCCTCAAGAGAGGTACAAAGAGTACATATGCAGAAAATACCCCAGAAACTATCCAAACAGCCTCCAAATTGCTTCCATTGGAATGTCCTAAATATAATCTCAAGAAGAAGGCAAGAAAAGAAAAATGATCTGTACCCTCAAGAGAGTGCAGAGAGTGAATGCAAAATACCCCCAGAAACCATCCAAATAACTTTCAAATTGCTTCCATTGGAATGCCCTAAATATAATCTCAAGAAGAAGGCAAGAAAAAAGTAGGCCCTAAATGATCTGTACCCTCGAGAGAGTACAGAGAGTACAGATACAAAATACCTCTCAGAAACCATCCAAACAGCCTCCAAATTACTTCCATTGGAATATAATGAACATAAACTCAAGAACCAGGCCAAAGAAACTGTGAAAAAAGGTCATAAATAATCTGTGCTCTCAAGAGAGGTACAAAAAGTACAGATGCAAAAAAAATCATCCAAACAGCCTCCAAATGCTTCCATTGGAATGCAATGAACATAATCTCAAGAACCAGGCTAAAGAAACTGGAAAAAAAAGGCCTAAATGCTATGTACCCTCGAGAGAGTACATAGAGCATAAAATAACCTATAAAAAATAAACAATCTTTCACTGGACGGTGAGAAGAACAGAGTAAACCCTAAATTCATTTAAGTTCGGGAATGTATGTGTAAATACCTCATGTAGTCACCTACAATACCTTAATTTTTGATTTGCTATATCACTGAGCGAAGGCCGGACGTGCGCCGATCGAGAATGAGAGCTAAGCTGAAAAAAAAATCCTTCGTCGAAAGAAAGCCCTAAACTGTTCCATGACGAGGAATGTCGAATGACAATATCATCTCGTTCTTCTTCTCCCACTGTTTGAACAAGACGGGCCGGGTTAGGCCAGGGGAAGCGTAAACGGTGTCGTGAATACACCATCCCTTTACAAAGACCGTCCATCCGATCGCTCGTTAAGTGCTAAAATGGAGAAAAAATACCGAACACGGTAATTAGATTCTCGCAAAAACTTTAATATAATATTTTCTCCTTACCGAGAGAAGTTGGGAAAGAGAGCTCGCGTGAGGTGCATCGAATGCCTAGAAATTTTAAACCTTGTCCTTTAGAAAAAAAAGACTTTATTATTATTATTATTATTATTTTGATAGGATGAGTCACTATCCAGACGGAAGCTACAAAGTCGGATTCCAAGAAGATCAGGGAAGGAATTCATTTTGTTTGAAATCTTTAAACAAAAAAAAAAATGCCAATGTAATACAACGGCCATTCTTTCAAGCAACCACTTGTCTCCGGTAAAGGCCCACTAAGAGCAAATTGGCATACACGTTTTGTGTATTAAAGGGTATTTAAAATTGATAATTACTTATAGAACTGTAGAAATCTCAATCTTTGCGATGATGACATATAACATTTCTTAATGTATTCATTTAATTAATTCTTATAATAATTGAGATGAATATATCTCATATATAGCTATTATCTCCGTCAATTTTATGTTATCACATTTTGATATGAACCTATAGATCAACACTGAACTTAAATAAATATTTACATTCTCTCAACCTAAGTTGAGATGGTGTAAAATTTTCCAAACATTACATTGATGGCATCATTACTTTAATCATCTAGCCATTAAATTTTATGATTTATGATTGAATTTTAATAGTAAGCAATAAATAAAAATGAAAGTCATTTATTCCTAATTACAAATTAATGAGAAGGATGCTAAAGATTTGTTATATGCAAGAAGATTCATGTTAGTAGAGTATGGGAATTTAATATCTTAGCGTTGTACAAAAATTTCGCACACACAATAAAAGAGTTTGAGAGACCTAAGAATTTTTACGTGAAAAACCCAAAAAAGGAAAAACCACGGGGCCTAGCTCACTTAGAAAAAATTTAACTATATCAGCTTTTGTTACAACTATTATCCTTTCTCCAAAGTTGGAGAATGATAGCTTACAAGAATAAGTTTTGTGACAAGTTTCACTGGATTAGCGGCATAGACCTTGCTTGAGGTGATAGTCTGATAATCCGATGAAAACTACAAAGAGATGGTCGACTGTCACGCGGTGGTGACCGGTGGCGACACCTGCGACCAAATACCGCGGCGTTGATCGACGAGGATCTAGTGATTGTTCGGTGGCGATGACTAGGGTGGCCGGGCCGGCGTGGCGGGTTGGCGGTAGAGGCGCGACGCGTTTAGCGGTGATCCGCGGAATGGGCGGTAATATCGTCAGCGATGATGTTGACCTCCTCATATGTGTCATAAATCAAGACAAGCCCACAAGTTTAATTTGATGGACTTCGGAGGTGTCAGCGCGCAAATCGGGGCTCAAAATGCACTGGACGTCACCGAAAATGATCGAAACGACCTCCGATCGACGAACGGACTTCGCCATTGTGTTCAAAATATCAAAATTGATTAATATATAAATATTGCATAATCTAATGATCAACCTATCAAGCGATCAAACTATCAATGTGTCGACAAGCATATTGGAGTCGGGAGGTTGCGACGATGTCCGAATGACCTCCATTCATGAAATTGATCATATCGTTGGCTTCAAAACATCGGGAATTACCAAATGAGACTATTCACGCTCAATTCAGATGAGTTTGTGCAAATGTCAAAAGATCAAAAATGACAACATGCAAATCGAGGTTGAAATACACTAGACATCGCCAAAATCAATCCAAATGACCTCCGATCGACGAACGGACTTCGCCATCACGTTTAGAATGTTGAAACTGGTCAGAATATAAATATAGCATAACTTGATGATCAATCGATCAAGCGATCAAATCATCAATACGCTTGTATGCATATCGAGGTTAGGAGACGCCGACACAAACCAAACGACATCCGTTCGTTAAATTGATTATGTCATTAGCTTCGAAATATCGAAATCTATCGAATAAGATTATTCACACTCAATTCAGACAAGTCTGTGTTAATGTTGAGCCATGAAAGCCGATTTTTTTGAGTGAAATTGACTCAGAACTTGAACCAAATGGTCTTGATTGAAACAAACTGCATGGCAAATATGAGAATAATCTAAGTGGGATATATATTAACAATTTATTTTTGTCATTATAGAATTCAGATTATGATTAATTAGTATATTAATTTGCATAATTAATATATTAATTAACTTAAATTTTAAAATAAAACTTAAAACCCACTCAATCAACCTCTCTCTCGTTTGATTTCCTTAATCGCAAGTATTATCCTTCCTCAAGGCACGCCTCTCAAAATTGATCCTGCCTCGCTCAAACTCCTTCAACCAGACGCAGCAACCGCCCGCTCTTGGTGAATCCTCCCTAAACCGCAAGCTCTCTCTCTCATAAATGGCTCCCACTCTTTCTCTGGCTTCAACTTTGTAGGAGGAGACAACGCCATTCCTTGGAGGCTAAAATTGGACATGAAATGGTTAAGTCCATTTGGTAAGATGACAATGCTTGATCTTCCAAAGCTTGCCATAGAATGCATTTTTTGGAAAAGCTTTCTCCCATTCATGCCTCATGCCTCAACCACAAGGCAAACAGACCGCCGCAGCTTCTCACCCAATCTGCTTACCCATCTTTACAAAACAAGAAAGTCTTGGGGCAGAGAGATCGATGGAGGTCTATTGACTCAAGGTGAAGGGAACGACAATGAAAAGAATAACCAGAATTATCCTCTACTCTTCTTTCCTCTCTCAAAATAGTGCCCTCCTCCACTCTCCCAACCTCACTCAGCCTCCGGCCCTCCATAGGCCTGGGTTCTAGCAGGCAACTTCTCTCTTCCTCCCCTCTTTCATATTTCTCAAGTATTCCATGTTCATCGTTCTGGGATGCCAATAGAGCATGAAAAGAATTTTCCCTTCCTACATGGGAGTGTGATATGACTCCATATCCTCAAATAGACAACAGAGGCAAAAGGGAAAGAAGAATTTCAAGTTGGCTAAAGGACTTCACAACATAAATATAAGTAATTACTCAGGACAGTAAGGAGGGACAAATACAGCCATATTTTACAGAGACTAAACAGATAGAGACAAAATATGATAACAACAGAGAAGAAAAGATTACAAGATACTAATTCAGAGCATAAAATAAATACAAATATTACAGAGTACAAATACAACATGTCCAAAATAGCACTAGAACCAAAGATCAGCTAGAATGATAATAGGCAACAAAGATTAAAATCCCAAAGTAACACCACAAAAAAAGACAACTAAATATGGATAGTTCCAGCAAGAAAACCGCGAATTATCAATAATAGAATTTAGATCAGAACTCAAGAATCAAGAAATAAACTAACAAAATAACAGTTTTCTGTTATTTTGTAACAGAATGGATGAAACAGCAGAATCTATCAAGAAATCAAGAAGATCGACGATTAAACTGTAACCAACTAATATTCCAGAGAGACAGAAGTAAGAAATAGTGAATAAACGATCCATTGTAACAGAAAGTAGTTACTCATGTAGAGAAAGCTTAGATATATGTTAGACAAATAATATAAATAGAGGATAAAAGATAAACAGAAGGGTAATCACGAATTTCAGAAAGAAACTTTTCTTCTTCAATCTCCTCCTTCTTCTCTTTCTCCTGCTCATCCTTTCCTCCGGGTTATCTCACCGGGAACCGCCATCACCGCCGATCAGAAACCTAGGGTTTCTCCCCTTTCTCCGCTCTCAGCTCTCATTCCCTCTCAGGAGCGTCGACGGGTCAAATGGTCGAAGGAAACAAAACAAAAGCAATGCTTAAGAAAAGCTTCCTCTAGAAGCTTCATCCCACGGCCCAGAAGTAGCCGCATAATCCCCAATCAAAGGCTCAGATTCATTCCAAGGAGCACATAACAAGGCAAGGGATCCAGCCGCGCAGAAGGCAACACGTGGAACCCACTAATAGATAAAAGGGAAACAAGAACCACTCGATTGAAACACAAATCCAAGGGCAGACAAGAGGTGCAATCTATCCGACAGTTCAGAGCCCAGTTCAAAGAAACTCAATCCAAGTGCTAGATCCAACGGCCAAGAACAAAGGCACAAATCCAACGGTTTAGAAGGCACCCGATTATCATTTAACTCAGCCGAGTTCAGACCACTCAGAGTGAGTCAACTCACTGAACCAAACTCAAGCCTCACCCAAACAGACCCTATCATTGGTGCTCTCGTTGATTACCACAACCAACAATGGCAGAAGGCACAAGGCATATAGCAAAAATACTAGAGGAATGGGTGGGAAGACTAAATAAAACTGATGAACAAATGTCCTCAATTACTATCATATTGAACGAAGTTTCAAGAAGCTTATCGGCTATAGAAGCCAAATTGGAAACAAATTCTCAAGAATAGCAACAATCCCAGGTGTGTAATTCTTCTTATACTGAATTTCCTTCCCCAAATAGATCACACACACAACAAAATACCAGACCTGTTAAGGTAGATATGCCTAGATTTAATGGAGAAAATCCAAGAGAATGGCTGTTCAAAGCCGATCAATTTTTTTAGTACTATAGTTTATCAGAGGACCAAAAATTCATAATAGCCTCAGTATACATAGATGGACCTACTTTGAGCTGGTATCAATGGATGCATGTAAACAAACAATTACATTCATGGACATAGTTCAAAGAATAAGTCATTCAAAGATTTGGACCCTCTCTATACAGGGACTTGAGAGGAGAATTAGCTAAGTTACAACAAAAAACCAAAGTCCAAGAATTCTACAATCAATTTGAGGAGTTAGCTAACCAAATTTCAGGTATTCCACCTGAATTTCTACAAAGTTGTTTTGAATTAGGGCTTAGACAAGATATTAAGAGGGAAGTAAGAGCCTTACAACCCAATTCTCTTCAACAAGCCTTTCAGTTAGCTAAACTAATGGAAGATAGGTTAGTAGATGAGGTGTTTATGGCAAGAACAACAAGATTCAATCAAGTACCAGCCATGAAATATCAACAGCAATATTAACAACCTCTGCTCTCTACACCAACAATGCCAATTCACAACAATAATACTAATAACAAACCAACCATTCCAATACAAAGACTCACACCAACACAGTTAGAAGAAAGTAGAAAAAAAGGACTATGTTTTAACTGTGATGAGAAATTCCATAGGGGTCACATCTGTAAATCAAAGCTATTTGCCCTTATGGTGATCAATGAGGAGCAGGATGACAACCCGCAATGAGAAAATCAAGAAGAAAACTTATCAATACTAGAAGATATTATAGAAATTAGTTTCAATGCATTCACAGGTCAGTTAAATCCTAGAACCCTAAGACTATAAGGGATAATTAGAAATAAAAAAGTGCAAGTACTGATTGATAGTGGTTCAACCCACAACTTTATCCAGTCCAAATTAGCCAAGTTTATAGACCACACAGTAACACCTGCATCAGATTTCAAGGTATTAGTAGGAAACAGGGAAACTTTAAAGTGTTCAGGAATATGCTCTAATATTCCTATCCAACTATAAGGATACAGCTCCATTACTGATTGCTATTTACTGCCAATCCAAGGAGCAGATGTAGTATTAAGTGTTCAGTGGCTAGAACAATTAGGAGAATGCACAACTAATTACAAAAAAGTCACAATGAAATTTAAGTATAAGGACACTTGGTACAACTACAAGGAGATACAACATCCAAGGTTCAAGGCATTACATTACACCAGTTCACCAAATTACAGAATAAATATGAAATAGCTTCATACCTGCAAATAACAGAAGTCCAAAGTTCTGCAGAGACTACAACAAGTGAGTTCCAAAGCCTACTTGAAAACATTCAAGCAATATTACAGCAATACCAAGACATATTTCAACCTCCACAGACATTACCTCCCCAAAGGAGTATTGACCACCATATTAATTTATCCCCAGGAACTCAACCAATCAAGGTAAAAAGTTACAAATACCCACATTTCTAGAAAATCAAAATTGAGAAACTTATAAAGAAAATGTTGGACAGTGGAATAATCAGAGAAAGCATCAGTCCATTCTCTTCCCAGCACTTTTAATCAGAAAAAAGGATGAAACTTGGAGATTCTGTGTGGATTATAAAGCTTTAAATAAAATAACAATCCCTGACAGATTCCTAATTCCTACCCGAGAAGAGCTTATGGATGAATTATATGGAGCCATAATATTTTCAAAGCTGGATTTAAGATCAGGATATCATCAAATCAGAATGTCTGAAGAAGATATTTACAAAACTGCTTTTAGAACACATGAGGGGCACTATGAATTTCTTGCAATGCCATTTGGATTAACAAATGCACCCTCAACATTCCAAGCTATGATGAATACAGTTCTAAAACCTCTCCTAAGGAAATTTATCTTAGTTTTTTTTGATGACATCTTAATATACAGCACTACAATGGAGCAACATCAAATCCATTTACAAATAGTGTTAGAAAAATTGAAATAGCACAGTCTGTTTATCAAGCCATCTAAATGCTCATTCATACAAGACAAAATTGAGTATTTAGGACACATTTTATCTACATAAGGTATAGCAGTGGATCCCAAAAAGATTCAAGCAGTACAAGCATGACTTTTACCCAATTCAGTCAAACAATTAAGAGATATTTTAGGTTTAACTGGCTATTACAGAAAGTTTATTAAAAACTATGCAGCAATTGCATCCGCATTAATATCAATGCTAGCTAAACAACAATTTCAATGGACAGAAGAAGCAAAAGCAGCATTCACACAACTGAAATAGGCTATGGTATCCTTATCAGTTTTAGCATTTCTAAATTTTTCTATACCTTTTATTCTGGAAACAGATGCCTCAGGTACAACAATAGGAGCAGTGTTAGTTCAAAACAATCATCCTCTTGCTTATTTTAGCAAGAAATTATCTCCAACATTACAGAAAACATCAACATATGCTAGAGAACTTTATGCTATAACAGAAGCAGTAGGAAGATGGAGATAATATCTGTTAGGCAATAAATTTACTATAAGAACAGATCAAAAGAGCATAAGGGAGTTAATAAATGCAATCGGACTAATAGCAAATGTTTCTTATTAAACTCCTGGGCTTTGATTACACTATTGAATATAAACCAGGGATCATCAATAAGGCAGCTGATGCCCTATCCAGAAAAGCATACAATACAGATGAAAAAGTAATAGCAGAAGGCTCAACACAACACACCTTATATGCTTATACTCAGCAGTTCACAACCTTGCTACAACAGATTAAAGAAGAAACATAATCTAATCTTGCACTACAGCAGTTGCATAAACAAATTTCAGCAAGTCCAAAATTATTTCCCAATTACAGATGTACTAATGGACTGCTATATTACAAAAATAGAATAGTCATATCAAAAGACTCTGAAATAAGAAATATGCTTATAAGAGAATTGCATTCAACACCAGTAAGAGGATATTGGGGAATTAAGAGGATAGGGGCCAGAATTACTCAACAATTCTACTGAAAAAAGATGAAATAAGATATAAAACACTTCATAGCCACATGTCCAGTATGTCAACAGATCAAATATGATACTCAGAAACCTATAGGGTTATTACAACCCTTACGTATTCCAACAGCCATTTGGGAGGAAGTATCTATGGATTTTATCATAGGTCTACCCAAATCCCACAATAAAACTGCTATACTAGTAGTAGTAGATAGACTTTCAAAGTATGCTCAGTTCTCAGCCCTTTCAACTTGTTTTACAGCTACATACATAGCTCAAACTTTCATTTCAGACATAGTTAAACTGCATGGAATTCCACAAACAATAGTTTCAAACATAGATCTCATCTTTATGAGCAATTTTTGGCAAGAACTATTCAAATTAAGTGGAACAACATTAAGTCATAGCAGTGCTTATCATCCTCAATCTGATGGCCAAATAGAGGTAACAAATAGAACACTAGAATAATACCTAAGAAGTTTTGTATTGGAGACACCCAGAAATTGGCTACAATTCCTCCCATGGGCAGAGTTTTCCTATAATACATCCATTAACACTTCCACAAAATGACTCCTTTCCAAAATATATATGACCACTAAGTTATACCCTATAATGGCAATACATCTACCAATATAGAAGTAGAAACATTACTATAACAAAGGGACATCAGACATGAATCAAGAAAAACTTACAAGAAGCTCAGAATAGAATGCAACAAATAGCAAACAAACACAGAAGGGAGCTTCAGTTTAATATAAATGATCTAGTATTAATTAAATTACAACCATACAGACATATATCAATTTCAAAGAAACCCTATACAAAGCTGCAAAGATAGTATTATGATCCTTTTAAAGTTCTACAGAAAGTAGGGACTGTGGCTTACAAAGTAGACCTTCCAGAAACAGAAAAGATTCACAATGTCTTCCATGTCTCTAGACTTAGGCAATTCAAACAAGATTCAAAAATTCATCCAGCCATATTACCTACTCAATTCTTAGAAGGGCATCCCCTGGTCAGACCCATCAAAATTTTAGATCAAAGGATAAGAATACAAGGAGACAGACCAATCACAGAAGTCTTAGTACAATGGGAAGGTATCATAGAAACAGAGACTTCTTGGGTGGAAATTAAGAAATTCTAGGGAACTTTTCCTGACTTTGACCTTGAGGACAAGGTCAATGTGTGGGAGGGGAGTAATGATATGACTCCATATCCTCAGATAGATAACAGAGGAAAAAGGGAAAGAAGAATTCCAAGTTGGCTAAAGGACTTCATAACATAAACATAAGTAATTACTCAGGATAGTAAAGAGGGACAAATACAACCATACTTTACAGAGACTAAATAGACAAAGACAAAATATGATAACAACAGAGAAGAAAAGATTACAAGATACTAATTCAGAGCATAAAATAAATACAAATATTACAGAGTACAAATACAACATGTCCAGAATAACACTAGAACCAAAGATCAGCTAGAATGATAACAGCTGCAACAACATTAAAAATCCCAAAGTAACACCACAGAAGGACAACACAACTGAATATAGATAGTTCTAGAGCAAGAAAAACCCTGTAGCAGTTATCAATAATAGAATTTAGATCATAACTCAAGAATCAAGAAATAAACTAACAAAATAATAGTTTTCTGTTATTTTATAACAGAATGGATGAAACAGCAGAATCTATCAAGAAATCAAGAAGATCGACACCAAACAAATTAATATTCCAGAGACAGTAAGAAATAGTGAATAAGCATCCATTGTAAATGTAAAGTAGTTACTTATGTAGAGAAAGCTTAGATATAGGTTAGACAAATAGTATAAATAGAGGATAAAAGACAAACAGAAGGGTAATCAAGAATTTCAGAAAGAAACTTATCTTCTTCAATCTCCTTCTTCTTCTCTTTCTCCTGCTCATCCTTTCCTCTGGGTTATCTCGCCAGGAACCGCCATCACCACCGATCAGAAACCTAGGGTTTCTCCCCTTTCTCCGTTCTCAGCTCTCATTCCCTCTCAGGAGCGTCGATGGCTTGAATGGTTGAAGGAAACAAAACAAAAGCACTGCTTAAGGAAAGCTTCCTCTAGATGCTTCATCCCACGGCCCAGAAGCAGCCGCATAATCCCCAATCAAAGGCTCAGATTCATTCCAAGAAGCATAGAACAAGGCAAGGGATCCAGTCGCGCAGAAGGCAACGCGTGGAACCCATTAATGGATAAAAGGGAAACAAGAACCACTCGATCAAAACACAAATCCAAGGGCAGACAAGAGGCGCAATCTATCCGACAGTTCAGAGCCCAGTTCAAAGAAACTCAATCCAAGTGCTAGATCCAATGGCCAAGAATGAAGGCGCAAATCCAACGGTTCAGAAGGCACCCGATTATCAATTAACTCAGTCAGGTTCAGACCACTCAGAGTGAGTCAACTCACTGAACCAAACTCAAGTCTCACCCAAACAGAGCCTATCAGAGTGCATGGAAAGAATTTTTCCTTCCTGTCTTCATTTTCTTCCCTGCGGCTTCGGCATGCATGGAAGAGGACGTGTATCGAACTGCATGGGAGTGCATGGAAAGAAGTTGCCCTTCTTGCCTTCATTTTCTTCCTATCATTTCTCTCTCCTACTCGTCCTAAACCTCCCTTTCCCGATTGTCGTCATTAAGCACGGACGGTCACTGCCTAGGATGAGCGGTTTCCTTACTTTGTTGCCAAGAAAGGCTGCTGAATTTGGTCATCGTAGTGCTAGTGACTTTCCTTAGGGGATAAGGCTCGGATCCCCTCAAGATTTGAACGTGAGAGAGTATTGTGGAGGAGGATTCCTTGGCTAGATCGGTCTGAAATGGAGGAGGAAGTGGTGGAGATGCTACCAAAAGCTACTGCATCGTTCATAAATAGAACATATGAAAATGCAAATGCTGTCTTACATGACAATGGCTCCTCAAAAGATGCCTTCTCAAAGCACATATTTAAAAATTTTTGACTCGTCTAACTTGGAGTGGATAGATAAAGAATGCCTTGTTTTCTTCCCAACGAAGAAGGAATTTAAAAGATCTATTGATTTATTTCTAGAAGATTGCATCTATAACTTCAAGATATGGCATTTGTAAGATAATTTCTCCTATTTGTGCTCAGATTTGGCGATGTGCATTGATGAAGGAGCAAGGTGGATTCAAGTTTACCACACATGTGCCTTTTCTATTTTGAGTAGAGTCGATGATAAAATTACTTTCTTTATGAGTGGAAGGAAGTATACATTTTGTGATTTTGAGAAGATGGTAAACAAAGAGTTTGCTCAAGATATTCCAATCTGGATGTTTCCGCTAAGTATGTTGAAGAACAGCTCGCGTGAAATTGCTTGGCAAGACTGAGTTTGTTGAATATGCTCGTGGCATTGATGACAGTGCTTTCTCATCTTCCCCTAATGATCAACTAGGGAAAAGTAAATGGAACTTAAAGGTTGAAAAATCTTGTCACGCTCATCAGGGCGTGATGAGATGAAAACTGGCAGTGGTGTCGCAATATATTGCTCGTTACGCTCATCAGGGCTTACCGAGTAAGTCTATCATTTGATAAAGATGTATGCTAAAAATGATGTTGTAGAAGAGGCAAGGAAGGTGTTTGACAAAATGCCTGAAAGAAAAAGATTGTATATGCATATGCTTACTTTTATGCAGGTGATTAAAGACCTCATTATGCTCATCAGGGAGTGACGAGATGGAATCTGGCTGTGGTATCATAAGACACCACTCGTTACGCTCATCAGGGCGTATCGAGTAAGCCAAACTGCTAGATGTGGCACCCCCTATGTCTAAATGCTGCCAAAATTTAGATTATTTGCATATATATTTGCTTTTATGCAGGTGATTGAATGCCTCATTATGCTCATCAGGGAGTGGCAAGATGAAAACCGGCCGAGGTGCTTCAAAACACCAGCGTTAAACTCATCGAGGCGTGTGAGCAGTTCGATTAGTAGCAGCCTGTGGGGATGATCTTGGAATCTTCTTAGAAGTCTTTGTCGAAATTTCGTTAAATATTTAGGACTTAAAAAATATATATATATATATATATATATATATATATATATATATATATATATATATATATATATATATATATATATATATATATATATATATAATATATATAATGAAGTGAAAATTAAATGTAAATGAATTGAAAATGAATTTTAAAGTGACTCGAAAGAAAATAAAATTTAAAAAAAATCATATTTTAAATAAGAAAATAGGGATCAAACTCAAGTGAACTTAAAAAATTTGAAATAAAATTGAATTCCTTTGATATACATCACAAGGGATTGATATACATCACAAGAGACTTAAAATAAATTTGAAATCTAATTTTCAAATAAACATAAAAATTGATGTAGAGTTAAAGAATGAATCCAAATTGGGTTTAATAGCTCTTATATGAATATGAATGTGACTCCGAAGCTAGTCAATAAATATAAATATGACTAAAGCAAACATTGAAATCGACATAACTTATTAAAAGTGATTTAAATTGAACATAATTAAGTTGGGAGAATTGAAAAAACTCAACAAGTAAACTAAGTGTAAGTAATGCTTTAAACTACAATCTAAATCAAAATGCCTTCTACGCCACCGGATTCGTAACACTTTGTACAAGCGAACAAAAGCGTTAGTAAAGGCATTCTCAAATACACCCACATGTGCCCTGACACTATGCTGAATGTTTAGATTCAAGTATCTGAGAATGCTGCACGGGTTGCTTCCGGTTTAGTCTTAGGACTGTGTCCGGGTTAACAAAATCTAAAAAACCTATAATAAGAGTTTCAAATCAGTGAAATATCTGAGAAACTGATTCTGTCAAGTGATAGTAGATCTAATCCTCTATTAGCAGCTAAACAGAGTTGATATGATCTAAAGCTCTTAAATATATTGAAATTAATCAATTTTTCAAATCAAATTAACTCAAATTGAGTGTCAATCTAAAAACCTGCTTAAATAAAATTCTATCATTAAAAACTTAAATCAAACTCCGTCCATCCACCTTTCGTAACTGTTTGTCAAGGGTGATAAATTAAGAAAACTCTAGCTAACAAAGGAGCCAATGTCAAATCAAGTGTTCTATTATATTCGCTCTTAATCAATCTCTTGCTAGTAAGGATGTGGCCCATGTCTTCTGATTGCATGGCTTGACTAATAAGCTCCACAGATGAAGCAGTTACGAGCAGAGTCCTCTGATCGAGTGGTTTGGCCAGTCCGGCTCCACTATATTACGATCACGATCGTAGTCTGTATGCTCCCCAATGACTCTACCCTTTGAGTTGTGAATCATAAGGTATACTTGTTAGGGTAAACAATCATATGTCAGCTAAGGCAGACTTAAGATTTTCTTCTTAGATAAACACCACCCCATGTCTACAAGGATTTCTTGGACGATGTAACCCATGTGTTGCTGATGAGGATCCTTCTGTTGGTTGAGTCGACTACCTCCTCTGACTAAGTAGACTAGGGACCACGATGACCCAGGATGATGAAACCATGGGATCTAGATCGGGCAAGTTATCATTCCCCCAACCATCCAGTTTAAGCTGAAGTGATGAATTTCATAATCTTAAATTCTAAAACTTGACATGCTGCTACTATACGCTATGCATTTGAGCGATATAAATGACTAGTATTAATGGAAAGTTCTCTCTCACTTATTGGAAGGGATAATTAACTATAGGGGCTTGCGCCTATAAGAAACCTGGAACCAGATCTAAAGTTCTCACAAAATGAGGATAAAATATCTAGCTAGTGTGTTATTTACTATCTCATATACATTCTAAAAATTACACCGATTCATTCTCAAATCACACTCTCTTCAATTCAATATCGGAGAGGTTGGTGGTATTTTCGGAGCTATAAATGACCAGCAGTGGTGGCCGGTAGCGGTGGCTGACAGTGGTCGGTGATGATTTGGCGATGGATGACCGGTGGCTCGGTTATGCTTGAGATTCTTCGAGTCTCAGAGCTCTCTCCTCTCCTTAGCTTGGGGTCCCCCTCATATGAAGAATGAGGGACTATTTATAGATTAGGGCAGTGACATTTCTATAAATATAGGCAAAATCCACACCACTATATCAGACGGGTCAAAATGATTCCTTCGATAATCTAATGTATTTTATGTATTTGAATGATTAAATGAAGTCAGAATTACGAGATCTTAGGCTTGTTAGATCTGGCTCGTCAAGATGCTCGATTTGACTATAAACACTCCATATTTATGAGCTATTTAGGGATCCAACTGATATCTCAAAGTTTTTAATAATATTATAAGTGCTTAATCTGGGTTAGTCTCGACTCAGAATCAGATTGCTTTCGATTTCAAGATCCGTGCTTCAACTAGTAGAGTTTTTAGTGATATATCAAGATTAATTTAGCAGTATCAATATAATGAATAGGCAGTGCAATAACTAGAAGAGATTATATCTACTTCAAATATTGAAGTCATGGAGTGCCATCAACTTTTGACGATTCAATTGTTCATATAAAGAAAGAAGAGTCGAATCTCATGGCAAGCTAATGAAGTGCTTTGGTTTAGAGAAATTATTACATGTGAATATGTGGTATCTGAATGTAGCTCTATGTTCAGACTTCAATAGTATCGCTATATGCTGCTTAGTCAATATATAATTATTATGTATTAGTTATAAACTGTTATGTATTGACGTAATATATATAATATATATACATATCAGTACGCAATAATACATAATAGTTCATAATCAATGTATAATAATTGTATATTGATGTGAGTCACATGATCCAATGTTATTGAAGTCCAGAAATGAAAGCTGCATCATAATTCCACTTGTAATAATTTCCCTTTGATTCAAACATGAATATGTGAGCAAACTCATAAAGATCAAGACAAATTAATTACATTACTAGCAGAGATTTACTTCTGTAGAAGTGGTTGAGATAGCGAGAGGAAGTAAAAATAAAAAAATAAAAAATAGAATTGTTTTATTTAATAATTGAATATATCATATAATTAAAATAAAACTAAGATGCCATTGTATTAATTCACATCTATTCATTGGGTCACAAGGACAACAATGAGTTGCATGACATGTATATGATAATTCTTGATCTCAATAATTATTCCAATATTGAAATTGAAAAAAATAAATCCTCATGGAGGGTGTAGGGGACTTTAAGAAGAAAAGTTTTGTGGGTTTTGTACTAGGAAATCTCTCTCTCTCTCTCTCTCTCTCTCTCTCTCTCTCTCTCTCTCTCTCTCTCTCTCTCTTATAATTCCTTTATGTGTGTTATAATATTATAATTTTCATTATCATACTCTAAATGAGATTTCCAATTATAATAATTAAATTAAAAATCTTTATTATATAAATTAACCCATATTTAATCAGTTGCCTAGATTTTTTTTAGTCAGATATTTGAATTATAGATACTTAAATTAACACTCCCATGAATAATTAGTTGATGATATCCTATCTTAATAAAAATATTGCTTATGTATAAAAATTCACCCATTATGCATTTTCTTCAATAAAGTTATTTATTATACATCTAATTACGATACATTTTGACATCCATAACATTTAAATAAATTACATAAAGTAAATTATTATGCATACATTAACGCCACAAGGTTGTAATGAATATAAACCAAATTATTAATAACACATTATTATATATAAGTAATTTTTTGATGATACAATGACTATGGAATGATAATAAAAAAATTCTCACACTAATTTACAAAAGCCACTAATTTATAAGAGGCATCTTAACTTAGTGATTGAAAATTTAGACTTTTGACCAAGAGGTCTTCAGTTCAAATCTTTAAATATACATTTTATGTGAGAGTTTTTAATTAAATTTACTCAAATATTAAAAAAAAAAAAATTTATAACATGATGTTATGAAATCTTGCATCTGCTCTTTCTTATTAAAATAATTTTATAGAATGATAATAACTCTATAGAAATAATATATAAATAAAATAATATGTGCACACTTTATATTGATCCTCTATATTCTCTTTTATCTATAATATGTACTGAAAATCTTAACTTGTTAAAACAAATTAATAACTTCAATGTTAAAAATAGTGAAAAATCTTATGAAGAAAATATTAACGTATATTTCATTTCCTTCAATCATTTTTTATGAAGTACCGTATTAAGATACACTTTAATATTTACCTTTCCAAAGAATATAATTAACACTATATTATTACAAACATGACTAACTAACAAGTAACTAAAATACCCAAATAATTAAAAGCATGATGAGAACCTAAAATATTGAATGCTAAAGTTAATTGTATAATTTTTAAGATCTTGAAATTTTAATGTTCATTAATAATTAATTAAAATAATCACATAAACTTGAAATAAATAAACTATTTAAGAGAGAGAAAATTATACGTAAAATCAACTAATTAAGCAATTAATTAGTCAACAACCCTAGCCTCTGTCCGGTGATTTTCCTCTCCCCTGCGGTGGTTCCCGGATCGTTTCTTCTCACAACTTGGCCGCTTTTAGATTTCCTTTGTAATGCTAGATTTGATTATGGATTCTACTTGCTCCCCTTGGGAACCTACATCATCTCTTGCAGCTGTTGAAGGTACTGAACCCCTTGGCATCTCTGGCTCAAATCCCTCAATGGTTTTTAAGTCCTTCAAGGAAGTGCTTGTGGGTAAGGCAAAGAATCTCGATGAGTCTTTTGAATTTGTTACTACGTCCTTCCGGGGTGTACCCGCGATCATGTGTTCGGATTCAGTGGTTGAAAAGCTTGCTAAACCTTTTGAGTTTGCTTTGGTTGGTAAATTTGCTCTAAGGTGTCCTTCTATGGAAAATATCCAAGCCTTTTTTCATAATCTGAAATTATCTGGTGTGTTTTCTATGGGTTTGATTGATTCACGGCATGTATTGATTCAACTGTCTAATGATTTGGATTATTCCTGTATTTTCGCTAGACAATTGTATTTTGTTTTTAATTGCCATATGCATTTATTGAAATGGACTCCATTTTTTGACATTAAGGAGGAATCTCCTATCGTTCTAGTTTGGTTGTCAATTCCTAACCTTTGCGTGCATTTATTTAATCCCGAGTTTCTCTATGCGGTGGCTGGGCTGTTCGGTCGGTCTCTCCAGTTGGACCAAGCGACCGCATCTAGCACTAGACCCTATGTTGCTCGGATACTTGTGGAATTGGATATAACTAAAAAATATCCTGAGGAAATCTAGTTAGGATTAGAAAAATATGGTTATTTACAAAAAGTAGAGTTTAAAAATTTTCCTGTATTTTACTCCCATTATAGAGTTCATGGGCATGAATTTGCTGATTGTTTTGTGGCTCATCCGCATTTAAAGAAAAATTCTGCTGTGTTATCTAAAGCTGCTCCGTCCATTAAGGCTCCTTTGAGTGAACCACAAAATGATATGGTCACTAATACAATCTTTCCAATACTTGATAGAAATGAACCTCTGGTTCAAAGCCACTAACTTGAATCTAAGATGGATACGACTGAGCATTTACTGGTTGGCTCACTTCCTAATAAGGAACAAGCTCCTCATGTTGGAATCCATTTACAAATTAACAATATTAACATTAATGGCTCTAATAGTAGCTCTGGATCCCCCATAGTTGCTGATTCCCTAACTAATGTAAATATTCCTACCTCTGTATCTCCATTAGCTAAAGGTCAATTGAATGCTATTATAGGAATGACTGATGTGCAATATTTAGAGATAACTTCTACTCCTAATTTAGGTATTTGTGTTTTGCCTAATTCTAATCCCTCCTGTGCTTCTTCTTCTAACCCAGACCTAAACCCAAAATCCTAAGTTACATCAGGTCATCAACACTGAATTGGAAGAAGTAGAAATGACCTTTAACCCCCAAGCATCTCACTTCACCAAACACTTAATTGAATACTCATTATCTGATGGTGAGGCTATAAATTTGTCCAATGAGTTTCAAACAGTTATGAAAAAGAAAAATAAATCATCTAAATCTAAATTGCCTAGCCTTGCCAGAGTTACTAGTTCTGGCTCCTCTCATCCAAAATAAATGGTCTCTTTCCTGATTTGGAATGCGAGAGGGATAGGTTCTCTCTCTGTTCGCAATAGACTCATCAACTTAGTTTGCACCCATAATATTTCTTTCCTGGCAATCTTGGAACCCTTATCCTTTCTTCTAGCATTCAATTTGTCGCTAGAATGATTGGCTTTGATAGTTTCTTCGCTAACTCGAGTAATAAAATTTGGATCTTTTGGAGAAGTCCTTTTGTTTTTCATATTATTCAGGATCTTCACCAGGTGGTAAATGTTAAAATCACCTTTGGCAATTGGTGTTGTTTTGCATCCTTTGTTTATGCTTCTTGTAATAGGTATGGTAGAAGGATCCTGTGAGAAGATCTGGTTAATTTCTCATCCTCGGTTAATGCTCCTTGGTTCGTGGGTGGGGATTTCAACACTATCTCTTCCTCTTCGGAATGAGTTAGTGGCAATGCTCCTAACCTATTCTCCATGGAGGATTTCAATAATATGATTCTGGATTATCACCTTATCGATCTAGGCTTTATCGGTTCTCAATTCACCTGGAATAATCATAGACTTTGAAAAAGATTAGATAGGATTTTGTTTAACGATATATGGATCAATTCCTTTTCAATTACTTATGTTGAACACCTCAGTAGAACCTTATTTGATCATTCCCCTTTACTCATCTCTGTTAAGGTTAGTACAAAATCCCCCTCCTCTCATATTCCTTTCCGATTTCAAAATATGTGGCTTATGGATGATAGATTTTCGGAGGTGGTTGCTACTAATTGGGGTGATCCTCTCTACCCTGATGACTCTATTGTTGGGATGATAAGATTATGGCTTAAATTAAAAAAAAGCTTAAATAATATCTCAAATGGTGGAACAAACACTGCTTCAAAAATCTTTTCACAAACATAAAAGATTTAGAACAAGAAGTCATAGTTTTAGAGAAGCTGCTATTAATGATCCCTCCAAAATTATCTTATTAAATCAAGCCAAAGATAGGTTAACGCGCTACCAAGACATGGAGGAGACCTATTAGAGGCAAAAGGCTTCCTTGAAATGGATATCAGATGGTGATAAGAATACCAAATATTTTCATGCTATGTTCAAAAAGAAAAAGGCTCTCAATCACATAAAAAAAAAAAATCAAAACTATTGATAATAGCTGGTGTTCTGATAACAAGGAGCTTGCGGATTCTGGTGTATCCTTCTTCACTAATATTCTTAATAATAATGTGTTCTATGATGAGTTATCCTAGCCTAAAGTTATCCCTAAGATCATTACTGAAGAAGATAACAAAATGCTTATTTCCTTACCCTCTGAGTATGAAATTGCATCCATTTTATAGACTATGAATACGGATTCTGTGGCTGGCCCTGATGGTTTTACGACCTTATTTTTTCAAAAGTGTCGGAATATTATCAAAGAAGATGTGATTAAAGATGTTTTGGATTTTTTAAAAGGTACTACCCTCCCCAAACACTTTTCTAGTACTTCCATTATCCTAATTCCTAAAATCAATAATCCTGAACTTTGAAACCATTTCAGGCTTATAAGCTTTTGAACCTTTTTAATAAGCTCATATATAAGATTCTAGCCAAAAGACTTGGTAGTTTACCTCCTAGAATTATCTCCCCCAATTAAACGGGGTTTGTCAAAGGTAGATCTATCTCTGATAATGTTTTTGTAGAAATTATTCATGATTTAAATACTAAGGTTCGGTGTGGGAACCTAGTTTTTAAGCTGGACATTTCCAAAGCTTACGATAACATTGTTTGGACTTTCCTTTATAAAATTATGTCTCTTTTTGGATTTTCCAATCATTTTATTACATTTATCAAGAATGGTATTGAGAACTCTTGGCTCTCATTACTTATTAATGGCAAGGTTCATGGCTTCTTCCCTTCTTCTCGTGGGATAAGGCAAGGGGACCCCCTTTCTCCGACCCTTTTCATTATCGCGGTGGAATATCTCTCTAGAAGTCTTGAACAGATGTTTCATAAAATGCCTAACATGTTCTACAAAACTAGGGGTGGCTTTCCTATTTCCCACCTCAGCTTTGCGGATGATTTCATTATATTCGCAATGGATCTCTACCACGTTAAAAACTTGTAATTTCCTTATTCATTTGGAAGGAAAGTGGCTTAAAAATTAACCCTGATAAAGTAGTTTTATTGTTAGTAAGTCGATTTCTTCTTCTAGGATCAATGCTATTAAGAGTATTATGGGGTTTGCTCATCATATTCTCCCTATTAAGTACCTGGGTACTCCTTTATATCGTGGTACGAAAAGATCTTCCCTTTTTGATGAGGTGATTTAGAAAATTTATAAGAAAACTTCTTCTTGGGAATTCCATCTTATATCCTTTAGAGCTAGACTTGTTTTGATTAAAAGCATTCTTTGCTCCTTGCCTTTTTATCTACTATCCACCATTGTCCCTACCACCTCTATCATTAAAAAGATTAACCATCTTATTAACAAATTCTTTTGGGGTTCTACCTCATCTTCCAAAAAAACACATTGGACTAGCTGGTACACCTATTGTGGTCCTTTTAATGAAGGTGTTTTAGGGTGTAAAACTTTAAAAGATTCCATTAAATACTTTTCATAAAAAATATGGTGGAATCTTAGAAGCAATCATAGTTACTGGTCGAATTTCATCCTAGCTAAATATTGTAAGGGTAAACACCCCCTTATTTGTTCTTTCAAACTGGGGGACTCCCCAGTGTGGAGAAGACTTTGCAATATCAAGTGGGTTGCAAAGCAACTGATCTCCTGAGGTGTGAATTCAGGTTTCTCCTTCTTTTGGCAAGATAATTGGCTGGGTTTAGGTTTTATTGACTCCTTACTCAATACTCAATCTATTGACATGCTCAAGGTTAGCCATTTCATTACTCATAATTCCTGGGATATAGCTCAATTGGTTTCTTATGTTCCCAATGTGATCATTAACAAAATCCTTAATATTAATCCTACACCCAATAAACCTAATCAAATCTTGTTTAAAAATTCTTCCTCTGGAGATTTTGTCTTTAAGGATGTGTGGCATGCATTCAAATTTAAAAGTCAAGAATCCTTAGTTTTTTCTAAAATCTGGAGTAATTCTATCCCTTCCTCCTTTTCAGTTCTAACTTTGCGTATCCTTAAACACTACATTCCTATGGATGCCATTCTCCTGAAAAAGGGCTTTCATCTTTCATCCAAATGTCAATGTTGCTTCCATATTGAAACTGTGGATCATGTCTTTGTGAATGGACCCATTGCTACTAAAGTATGGTACTGGTATGATAGTATGTTTAATACTTTTCTTTTTTGATGGATCTCTCTCTATATTGAACCTTTTAAATAATTTTCTTTCTTGTTCACCGAAAGGTCATGTCAAATGTGTGCTTGCTATTACTTTGTTGTGGTATATTTGGTGGGAAAGAAATAAAGCTAAACATCGTGGCAATCCTATGAACTTTCACCATATTATTGCTAGAACCAAATGTAAAATTTCTTCTTTTTATAAAGCTAACCTTCTTACTCCTTCTAGCTTCAAAGGAGTCAAGCATCTGGCTCTTAACCTTGGGATTAACCTCCCATCTTCTGAGGTTGAGTTTACTTTTAAGATTATTCATTGGATAAAGCTCAACTATCATGTCATTAAGGTAAATACTGATGGGTTAGTTGCTAATTAGCTTTATGGTTATGGGGGTATTTTAAGAAACTATAAAGGTAAGGTGATTGTTGCTTTTGCAGTTCCTTTAAGACCCTGTTCTGTTATTTTTGCTGAACTTTATGGTCTGCATTATGGTATCTCGTTATGCATTTAGAAAGGTTTTAAAATAATCTGGTTCAAAATTGATGCTCTCCTCCTCTTGGAGTTATTAAATTCGGGAGCTCATGGTAATGCTAAAAGTTACTATCTTCTTAACCACACGAGGGGGCTTCTTGCCACCCTTGACTATCATATTTCTCATATTTTTGAAGGTAATTCTTGTGCAGATTTTCTTGCTAATTGGGGTGCAAAATCCTCTTCAGTGAATATATTCTCCTATGATAATATCCCTTCCTTATTACGGGGGCTTGTGAATTTAGATAAAATTGGTTTGCCTTATGTTAGGAACCTGTAAACATTTCTTATTGCTTTTTATTTCAATCTATTGGTTGGGTGAGGTTTTACCTCCCTTTTTAGGCTAGCGTGGAACTTGTTTTCAATCCATAAATCGAATGCTTTTCCGGTGCTGTAAACTGCTCATTGGATTGAAGTATTTTTTATGGGATATGCTGATATTGTGTATCATTTCTATTTTATTGTGCACTTTTTAAGTTTTCCTAGACAACCTTTTGGGCTATTTTCCAAGGCTGATTTCGTCTATATAACTAACTCTGCAATGCTTATCTTGCTCTTTATTTGAGTGGACTGCACCGCTATTTGGCAAGGTGCTCTTCTTTCATATCTGGAATTGCCTCCTTTTTTTGTCTATTGTGAGCTGCTTGACGTTTTGACAATTCCTATTTTTACTAAGCCTTTATGGGGTTTGTGCAGCTGAAAGTTGTGTTTGCTGTCCTTTTGGTTTGGTGTGTTGCGGTTGCCTGCTGGTTGGGTTATCAACTTTTCTGCTTTTAAGCAATCCTATTGGGAATGTGATAGATTTGGTTTTCGGGCTTATTTCAGTTAGTATGCTATCATACCTTCATGGCTTTATTGTATGAACATGTCCACTAATTATGTTATGCTGTATTCTTTTGGAACCATTTATATCTGGTGGTATTTATATAAGCATCCCCAGAATTGGATGTTATTTCCTATCATGCTGATCTTGTTACATTTTAATTGTTGATATATGGAACTCGGTGGGTTGGTGTGGATTGGTATTCTGATAGTCGTTGGCACTATATGGGCTCTATTGTTGATAAATGAATGCTGACTTCTCTTCATTCATTGAACCTTTGTGAATTTCTTCTCATTGGTTATATTGTATTTTTGGGCCACACGATTTCCCAAAGGATAGACTGTTTCCCCAGGTTTGTTGGTTATGATGGGTAGTTGACTTCTTCCCTTCTTTGGTTGGTACTAGCATGTATGCTGTATCCTTCCTTTGCTGTTGGTTGCACATGTATGTGGCTACCCCAAGTTGGTGTGAAGCTTCTCGAGCCCTCTCTACAATTTTACTATTTCTTTCAGCTTTATGTTTATTTCTTAGATTTAACCCCTTCCATTTTTTTGGTGCTAATTTTTCATCTAGCTGTTTGCAGAGATTTTTTCTTCTCATGCAAGTATCAAGCAGGCATTTTCTTTCTGGAGGTACAATCTTCTTCAGCCTCATCATCTATTGTTGTTGGCTAGCTTTGCAGTTTGCTCCTAGGTGTCTTTTATTTTCTTTTATTTTCTTGGGTAATGTCATTTCTCTTTTGTTGTGTGGGTTATACTTAGACATGAGATTTACTCTTTAGGATGTTTGTAGCTCTTGGAGCGGTAAACTCTAAGTTTACCCCCTCTTAAGGATCTTATAACCCATTTCTTTTGTGAGCAATAAAATTCCCCTATATGGGGTTCAAAAAAAAAAAAAACTGATTAATCAATTAAAAATTTATTAGTATTCTTAAATATATTCACATATTTACCTTGAAGAGGAGGGGCTGTGATGATGTAACCGGGAGTGGGAGAGAGAGAGAGAGAGAGAGAGAGAGAGAGAGAGAGAATAGGAAGAAAAAAATGAAGGAGATAGGTTGCTTCGTAATCTAAGTAAAGCACAAACTATGATTTATGTAAAACCTAGAGGAAATTGCCTTCTTAAAGACCCCTATGCCATCCAAGAGAACAACAGTGAAATTATTCTTGAGATCAGGACTTATTGTACATGCTCTTTCTTTGACTTGGTCACATATGTCTACTTGAATCAAAGCTATACACCTGATCTTCTTCTTCTTCCATTTCTTTAAGATAGACAATGATCATGAAACATGCAAGAGAAGCTCCATAATTCGATTAGGTTGAGCATATTTGATATGACTCTTTTATTCGAAGTAGATATCTTTCCCATTTGTTGAACCACCTCTTCATTGTATTGTCTTTGTTCAACTTTTCTTCATCCTCCATTTTCTTACTCATCCTTCTCTTTTTAAATTGGTCATCAATGCCTCTCTCATCCCCATCAATTGCTTATTATTAAAACTAATCATAAAATCTAAGGACTAGATTACATCTTCGCAATTTGGGATGACAGAATTTAAATATTTTTCAGAGCTCAACTCATCTTAATTTTTAAAAAATAAGAAAAAGGTGTTAGAATGTTCTTACTTATTGATCAACTTTAAAAAGATGACATGTGACATTTAAATGTTCAAATCTCATGTTTACTTGATTCTACTTTGAATCAAAATTTGTAAAAATAAATGAAATGTGTGAAATCATAGAAAGTTAAATTTTGAAAATATTTATCGCAAACTTTGAAGATATTTACGCTAATAAATTTTGATTAAAATGCTAACCAAAAAATTAAAAAATTATAATCATTTTGAAGAAAAAAATATTAAAATTTGTGAACATTTTAAAAAAATGGATAGTCTCAAAGAACCGATATTATAAAATCATTAATATAAAACTAATAAAATGTATCATCATTTTAAAATTATTTTAATGAGAAATAGGTAAAGATGCACTCACAAACATTTTTTTTCCTTGAGTTAAGGTGATAAGTTAAACTTGAAGTTTGATCAGCCTATCACTTGTCAACATATTTAACACAAAACTTAATAACCAAATCGAGTTATCATTATTGCCCTGGGGTCATAGAAACAATAAGGTAGTAACTAAGGAGTTGCTTGATCAACTAAAAAAGAATTGTAGTGTGAAGTGAAATTAATGTATTTAAAATATATTTGTTATTTAGTTAATAATTTTATAAATGTAAGGGCTTATTTTTTATTTACTTAAAAAAATAATACAAATTAAAATAGAATTATCGATGATATCTTGAGTCTTATTATTTAATAGCATGGTTAATGTAGAATCTTGAGTCTCCATATCGCCCTTTTATGATTTGTCCTTTTACGAAGTTGCAATTAAAATTAAGGTTTTATTTGCTGGGAGAAATTGGGAGTGAAAAAGAAAATAAAAAATTATAAAGGGATCTAACTGAAGCTATTTTTCACGGAATTTTTGTTTTTTATGAGGATTAAGAGAAGGAAGGAAACAGTCGAAGACTTAGCCATAGTTGATCTCAGTAGTAAGCAGAAGGAAGGAAAAATATTGTTGTGAAAGAAATAGCTTGGCAATCTACTGAATATATACCACTAATTATATCACTAATGCCTGAAGTGTAAAGGAACGTAACTAATATGGAATTTTGACTACTAATAATAGGTAATGTACAGCAAATATACAATTGGCTGAAACTGTACTTTCTTAAAATATGAGTTGCTGGTTTTTTAAACACAAAGCCTTTGGTTACTTTTGTTAAAACTATAGGTTGGTGGCGTAAAAAAATATGTTTACCGCACAAATTTATGCATAGTATAGCAACTTCTGTTGTGCAAGACATGGTACTATCCGTTAATCATGTATACTGCAACAACAATGACAGTAAGTCTTTATCTCACTACGTGGATCGGATTATTGTTTAAATTTTTCTTCTTGAAATTTTTTTTACAATATATGGATGAAACTCACTTTTAATATTATTGTGTTCTAAAATATTTATGATGATTGAGGGAGTATTTATCATGTTTGTATTAAAAAAATTCAAACATTTGTAATTAAGTTGAGAATAAGTCCTGAACAAAATGTGACTTTGGCTTTTTTTTTTTTTTTTTTTTTTGAAATAGCTTAGTTCACATAGTTCTACTAGTGCAAGTGAATAGTTACAAATGATTTGTACATTTATTCTGTAGACATAAATCTTGGAATGTCTCATGTGGTGGTTGTAAGAGTGTACAAGTGTTGAGTTATCATTAGGAGATGGTCTGTGAGTGGACAACATCTAGGACATTAGTTGCTAATGAGCGTCAAAGATTACTAGCCAACGAACGTTGAGTATTCAAGGTTTGACGGCCATGATAGAAAATACATGGCAATTCATGGGAAAATGAGTGAAATTTCTTAGAAATATATATTTTTAGCTGATTTTTTTGTGCAAATTCATCCTCCCATAAAACCACTAGTCCGAAATGTTTTCAAATGACATAAAATATAAGTTTGTGTCCAAATATCTTATTTTAATTATGGTAGTATGAATATTATCGTAGTTAAATTTTCTTTGAGAAAAAAAAAAAGAATTGGTTTCACTCTTTTCACATTAAATCTAATTAATATATAATTGGTAATGATTAAATTTTAATTAGAATATCTTGAACTAAAATTTCTCCTCTTATCAATTACCGGACAACCTAAAGGATTATTTTGATTTCATAGTGGCTCAAGACTTGCTTATTTGTTTGACCTTATGCAACAGAGAAATAGATTTTTTTTATATGATGCGTTTCTTCAATCATTTATTACACAAGAATAAATGTTTTAATAAATCACAAATGTAATATCCAAATAAAAAAAGTAATTTAAAATTTCGCATTTTTACTTGGTTTTTCTTTTAGTCATATATATTAAAATATACTCCAATATTTTTCACACCCCGAAATCATTAGACATATAGACATATTCTCCTATACTTCTACATTTTATTCTAAAATGAACGAATATATATATATATATATAAATTGTATTATCATTTATTAAGTAAATAGCTAATTTACTCTCTAAGCTAATTCCTAGTTAATTTCTATTTAAATGATCTAATTAATCTCGAGTATTGTAGCACAAATTAATAACATCGAAAATAACTATATATCTTTAAAACAAATCTACGAAAATAATGTGTAAAATTATAATATTAGCATATTAATAGAGAATTTAAATATGTATATATATACAATGTAGTAGAGAATTTAAATATGTATGTATATACAATGTGGTAGTATGAATGTGTTAATTATGAAAACAATGAATTTTATTAACTTTATGTTAATTTAATCAGGTAATTCGTATTGACATTGGTTAAGAGTACTTTGGAGTCGTGCTCCTATGTTTCGAAAGATTATATGAGGAGACATCAATTTCAGGTAAGAATGAAGTTTAAGCTTGTGCTACTACTACGTTAAATTTATTTATGAATTTCAAGTATTCAGAAGAGTTATTCAATTATATGTTGTGTACTCAAGGAAGCGTCAAGCACATCACGACACTGAGGTGAGACTTAATTGCTAATTTAAATTCAGTTTCTATAGTCCTAGTGTATGTCACTGTTCCTACCAATTCTTACTAATTTTATTAATAATGTATGAATGACATATAGATATTCCTGTCATATTTTATGCAAATACAAATGCTTATTACCTGACCTATTATATATTACTGATTTACAATGATTATAAGCCAGTTAGTCAATTGCCTTAATATCATATGATATTACTGTGCATATTGAAATGTTTTAACACATGCATTATTAATTGTTAAATGAAGTAATGTGATAAACAGAGAAATGTCGGAAAATTGTGATAGGAAGACTATGTTATAAAAATCTACGCAGATAGGCAAAAGTTCTGATGAGCCTTTAACAGGGGATCTTAGTATTCCCGACTCTGACATTGAGGTTGGGGCCTTTGGGCAGACCAATTGGTGTCGGGGGGATGTTAGGTAAGTAGTATGGTACCGGCCCTGCCTTACCCGACTTTAGGCGTTCTGATGATGAGACGAGGTTAGGTATGCCGAAAACCAAGAGAAGAACCCGCCTCTTGATGGTGTTGTTCTCTGGTTTGTGGGGAAGCGAAGACTAGAAAGATACTGCGAGGAGTGCAATACCGAAAATCAAAAGAAGGACCAGCCTCTTGACGGTGTTGCTTCTTCTGATTGCGACGAAGTGAAGATTGGAAGGATAAGGCAAGGAGTGCGATGCCAAAAATCGAAAGTAGAACCCACCTTTTGACGGTGTTGCTTCCTCTGATTGCGGCGAGGCAAATTTGAAGAGGTAATGCAAGGAATGCAATGTTAGGAATCGAAAGAAGAACCTACCTTTTGATGGTATTCTTCCCCAGTTACGACAAAGCAAATTGCAGTGAAATTCAGATTAGGAAAAAAAAAGAGAAATTTTGGATTAGGAAAATGAGGGTTTTTGAAAGTTGAATTTTGATTTTGGTGAAAATGAGAGAAAACAAGGAAATTTTGGATTGAGGTTAAGGTAAAGAGGAGAAATTTGGATTTGTAAGGGTGAGAGAAAAGGATTTTTGGTTTTGGAGAGGGGAAGGAAATAGGAAAAGTGATTTTTGGATTGAAAAAAAGAAGAAGAAAAAAGTAAATGATGGAAGAAGAAAAGGAGAAGAGAAGAGGAAGATCACCTTGCTTACTTGACTTTGGTTTGGAGAGAATGAAAAATTGAATGAATGAGAGCCCTCCTTGTCTGATTTAGAGGTCAAGAAGAAAAAAGGGAAGAGGAGGGAATGGTTGTGTGGAGGGAGGTCGATTGAAGCCTTGTGTGTGGTTCCTTGACCGAACAAATGAGAGAGGGAGATATCGTGCATGGGACTCACGACTTGTTCCAACTCAGGTCAATCGATCCGTGTGAAAGGGGAAGAAATTGGGTTTATTAGAGTGGGAATTTAGGGATTTAAGTTAAGATAAAAGTTTATTTAATTTCTTTAAGCACTTAATCACACTTAAAATGGACAAAATTACATAGTTGATGTATATATCAATCTTAGCTTATTTCAAGGTTCCGGACGCAATGACGCAATCTATTTAACGATCGGAGGCCATTTGGTTTGAGTCGACGTCAAATTGAGTCAATTTCAGATCAAAATGCCCGACATTGCTTTTGACCTCTTGACATTTGTATAGACTCATCCGAATTGAGTGCGAACAATTTTACTTGACAAATTTTGACATTTTGAAGCTAACGGCACAATCAAATTCATGAACGGAGGTCGTTCTGACATTATCGTAGCTTCCCTTCCCCGATATGTATGCGAGCGCATTGATGACTCTAGCGCTTGATCAGTTGATCATCAAGTCGTGCAATATTTATATTCTGACTAGTTTTGACATTCTGAATACAATGACAAAGTCAGTTCATTGATCGGAGGTCATTTTGACTATTTTTAGTGATGTTTAGTGCATTTTCAGCCCCAATTTTTGCGCTGACACCTACGAAGTTCGACAAATTAAACTTGTGAGATTGTCTTGATTTATCATACATATGAGGAGGTCAAAAAAGGCCCCCCATCAAATGTGATTCGTGCATGGAGCGAGTCACATTTGTTGAAAACTGGTTGAACTTTTGGGCTGACCGTAGAACTTGGATCATTTACGACAATTACTGAGCTTTTGATAGGATTTGTCATTAGTATAATGCTTCACTTAGGACATGCTAAATGATAGGATTGACCGATTTGTCAGAATGGACTTGTCGAATTGGTAAGAGTTTTTACACCATATACTTTCTGCTTCAATGGCTCTGCTGAAGATCTCTCTCTTTTATGTCATTGCTGATTTGAGTTTCTCCCACCCCATGCTTGGTTGGGTTTGATGGAGGAATTAGTTTATTTATTTTGATGAAGGATTCCGCTGGGGAATTAGTTTATCCATGCTTGATCGAATTTGAAATTTCTTCTATCCTAGCTTTAAGCTTGACAGACTTGATAAAGGAATGACCTGATTTGTCCATATTGACTTGTCAGGAAGTGTATTTACACCACAAATCCTGTGCTTGCTGCTTTGATGGATTCATTGAAGGGTGCATACAGATGACCCAGCCTTTCGGCTTATATAGGGTCAATGTTGAGTTATCAGTCTAGCAACTTGTGCATTAATAGACTGAATAACCATGAAATTCCTTTAATTCAGCCATCGGCTTTGTATGAACTATGAAATTGCTCTGATGAGGAGATTGGCTTTGATCTGCGGCTTGAGCTTGATTGAGATCATTTTGAGAATATTGAGATATCACCTTGCGTGCATATAGATTGATTTGAGAGCCTAAATTGAGAGTTTTCGTGCATCTTGACCTATCGATCAAGTAAAAAGATCTCTTAGATCCTGGTTGCTTGTAATCGCTAAGCTGGATCTAGTTTGAGATTGAACAATTATTATCATTGGACTGATGAGTAGGGGCTCTTCTAGTGTGGCCTTTTCTTGCAGCTTATTGTGCGAGGAGAGCATCAACAACTCAGCCACATTTGGGCTTATTGAGTTCGACCTTTAGAACCACTCAAGTCTTTGACTTAAGCTGTAGTGGGTTGGTGGTTTTATCATCAGACTAATGAACATGGGCTATTTCACTACGACCTTTTCTTGTGGCTTGTTGAGTGAGGAGAGCGTCAGCAATTCAGCCATTTGCGGACTTGTTGAGTTCGACCTTTAGAACCCATCCGTGTCCTAGACTTCAGGATGTAGAGGTTGATGCTTTTCCAACTCGGTTGATTGAAGCTTCTGAAATCGGGAGTACTTCTGACTTGATCTCCATAATTTGATAAATCTGAGAGATAATTTTCTTAACATTTATGGCTATCTTTTCATGCGTAAAAATATATTCTTTTTGTTCCTGCAAGACTTTACAACTTAACAGTAATAATTATGGGTATATTTAGAGATTTTGGCATAAAGCTCGATGTCAACCTAAATCAGAATATATTCGAGGATCTCGTCTTATAACACGATATTGTGGGCTCCAAAAATTCACCACCGACCTCTCAACAAATATTTGAATGATTGAAGAGAGTGATTGAAGTGTCAGTGTAATTTTTAGAAGATAGATGTAATAGTAGATAAGACACTACCCAGAGATTTTGCCCTCATTTTGTGAGGACTTTAGATCTGGTTCCAGGTTTCTTATAGGCACAAGCCCCTATAGTTAATTACCCCTCCCAATAAGTGAGAGAGAACTTTCGATTAAGGCTAGTCCTTAGATTGCTGAATGTGCAGCGTATAATAGTAGTATATGGGGTTTTAGAATTTAAAATTATGAAATTTATCAATTTAGCTTAAATCAGATGGTTGGGGGAATGATGATGTGCCCGATCTAGATCCCATGATTCACCCCACCATCGGTCCCTAGTCTACTTAGAGGAGGAGTACCCAACCTAATTGAAGAATGCAAGAACATGGGTTATGTCGCCCAAGAAATTTGTAGACTAGGGTGATGTTTATCTAAGGAGATAGTCTTAAGTCTACCTTAGCTAGAGGCTATTTGCCCTATCATACCCTATGATTCAAAACTCAAAGAGCCATTGGGGAGCATACTGCTACTGGTTGTGATCATAATATATCACTAGCCAAACCACCCGAGGACTGGGTCATAATCATTTGTAAGCTATTGACCAATCCATGTAGTCAAAGGATATGACCACATCCTTTCTGGCATGAGATTGATTGAGAGTGAACATAGCAGAACACTTGATTTGACATTGGCTCCTTTGTGAGCTAGAGTTTTCTTAATTTATCACCCCCGATAAATAATTGCGGAAGGTGAATAGATTGTGTTTGATTTAAGTTTTTAATGATAGAATTCCATTTAAGCAGTTTCAGATTATTACTTAATTTGATTTGAAAAATTGATTAATTTGAATATATTTAAGAGCTTTAGATCCTGCCAACTCTGTTTAGCTGCTAACAGAGGATTATATCTACTATTACCTGACAGAATCAATTTCTTAAATATTTTACTGATTTAAAACTCTTATTATAGATTTTTAGATTTTGTTAACCCAGACCCAATTCTAATACTAAATCGGGAAGAAACCTGCACATCATCCTCAGACACTTGAATTTAAGCATTCAACATAGTGTCGGGGCCTATGCGGGTGTATTTAAAAATTTAGACAGTTTTTATTTCTGAGTTTCATTTAGGAAGTAACCCCTCCTAATTAGTGATTTTTTTATTTTTAAAAATCATAATTGGAATAAAATTCCTTAATTTTTGATTAAAGGAAGCACTATGATTTTTGTATAATTGGATTTAGTATCGCCTTTTGTCTGCTTGTACAAAGAGTTGTAGATCCGGTAGCGAAGAAGGCATTTTGATTTAGATTGTAGTTTAAAACCTCACTTGCGCTTAGTTTAATTGTTGAGCTTTTTGTAATTCTCCCAACTTGATTATGTTCAATTTACATCACTTTTGTTAGGTTATATCGATTTCAATGTTTATTGCTTTAGCTATACTCATGCTTATTAGCTAGCATAGTAATCACCTCAATATTTGTATAAGAGGCATTAAACCTAATTTGTATTCATCCTTAGACTTTAAGTTTATTGCAAGTTTGTTATGAGTTTGGTATTAGTCTCCCCAAATTTCAATTAAAGCTTGTTTAATTTTGAGGAATCTACAAGAAAAGAGAACTCATTCATTACTTAAATTTAAGCTATAGAGAATCACGATTAGAGTTTATGAGTTTAATATTAACATCCCTAAAATTTACTTGCATTTTAAATGAGTGTTCTATTCTTTCCAAAATCTTCTTTAAGTGCTCTCCCCATATTTTTCTTGTTTGACGCTTTTAATTTAAAATTAGCTGCAGGTTTCCTTACTTAGCATTCTTATGTCAGTTCATTTCACTCTCCCATTTTTTCTAAGTAAAAAGATTTGACATAATTTTAACAGCCTCCCAACATCATCCCCATGTAGGGAGCTGCATCGGGGGTATTTTGGCTTACTCGGTATGCCCTCTTGAGCAGAGTGAGCGGTGTCTTGTAATGTCATAGCTGAGTTTTTCATCTTGCCTTGCCCTCTTGAGCACGATGAGACCTTTAGACCTGAAAGAAGATATACAATGCAATATATATTCATCCCCCCTTCCCCATTTTTTTTCTAAGTTTAGAAATTAGATAAAATTTTGACAGCATTTTGTCTAGGGGGGGACGACATCTAGCGTTGCTATTTACTCAAGACGCCTCTTGAGCATAGTGAGTGTCTTACTGACACCCAATTTTTTTCATCGATCACCTCTTGAGCACAACGAGGTCTTCAAACTTACAAAGAAACATAAGCATGCATATATATTCACATTCATAGATCCCACATGTTCTAACTCATTTTTTGGCAGACTGCAATGCTCGACAAGAGAACAAGGTTGGGTATGCAATTAGAAATGTAATGCAAGGTGTGCAACGCTGGAAATCAAAAGAAGAATTAGCCTCTTGACGATGTTCACCCCCGGTTTGTGGTGAAGCAAAAATTGGACGGGTTATGCAAGGAATGCGACGCTGGAAATCGAAAGAAGAATTCGCCTCTTGGCGATGTTCTTTCCCCGATTATGGTGAGGAAAAAATTAGATAGAAAAAGTGAGGAGTACGACGCCAAAAATTAAAAGAAGAATTTTCCTCTTGATGATGTTCTTCCCCGGTTTACGATGAAGTGAAAATTGGATAGGTTACGGGCTGGCGAGAAGGAATCGTGCAGCGAGCTAGCTTACGCTGGTTGTGGATTAGACATAGAAGGGCCGGGTCAGGAAGGCTAGGTGGTGGAACACTTGGCCTGATAGTGGAGGAACGTGCTGGGTCATGAAGAAGAAAGGAGGTGAAGTGGGTCGTCGAGGTGGTCGCAAGCGGATCGAGTGAGCAGAGACAATGAACGAATCTGGTTTCTACACGAGTTTGGAATCCAGGGATGCACGCTGCAGCACAGAAAGCGCGCAGAGAAGGAGCCGGCTGAATGAGGCGTGACACGCACAATGGGCCGGGGGAATGGACCGGAGAAAAGACAGAGCAACAGATCGCGCACATTCGGGTGGGACTGAGCAAATAAGCATAGATAGTGCCGACGGTGGTTTTGGGGTCGGAGATTGTGAGCTGCTGACCAGAGCCTGAGGAGATTGAGAGGGAGAGGGAAAATTACCTGTGTAGAGTGTGAGAGTGGGGAGAGGAGAAGAGGAATCACTAGAATAGAGGGAGAGAGGAACCATTTTTTTTTAGAACTAGCCAAATCAAAAAAGGGGGGAACAGTTGAGCATGGGGAGGGTAATTTAGGAATTTTAAATAAATTTTAAATTGATCAAATAATTTTAATGTAAATTTTGCACCGATAAACTCACATAGACAATTTATATATCAATGTAAGGTAATTCCATTATTATGAATGCAATGGCACATTCTATTTCGCGATCGAAAACTGTTTGGTTCAAGTTGACATCAAATTGAGTCCATTTCAGCTCAAAATGCGCATCGCCGCTTTCAAAATCTTGATTTTCATGTAGACGCACCCAAATTAAGTACAAATAATCTTACTTGATAGATTTCAATATTTTGAAACCAATGGTGCAATCAATTTCACAAATGGAAGTCATTTGACTCTTGTTGGTGCCTCATAATCTTGATATGCATACAGAGATATTGACAACTTGAGTGCTTGATCGGTTGATCATCAAGTCGTGCAATATTTATATCCTGACCAATTTTGATGTTCTGAATATGATGATGAAGTCCATTCATCGATCGGAGGTCATTTGAGTTGATTTTGGTGACATCCTATGTATTTTGACCCCCGATTTGCGTGTTGTCACCTTCGAAGTCCATTAAATTAAACTTGTTGTGGACTTGACTTGACTTATGACACATATGTGGAGGTCAACAAATTCCCCCCAACAAATTTGATTTGCGCATGGAGCGAGTCACGTTTGTTGAAAACTAGTTGACCTTTTGGGCTGGCCATAGAACTTCGATCATTTCAGCTTCGATTGTAATAGCTTATGGAGCTTTGATAGGATTTGTCATTAGTATGCTGCCTTATTCAGGACATGCTAAATGATGGGCTTGACTGATTTGTCAGAATTGACTTGTTGGATAGATAAGAGTTCTTACACCATCTACTATCTGCTTCAATGGCTTTGCTGAAGATCTCTTTCTTTTATGTCATTGTAGATTTGAGTTTCCTCTAACCCTAGTTTCATGCTTGGTTGGGTTTGATGGAAGAATTGGTTTATTTATTTTGATTAATGATTTCACTAGGGAATTGGTTTATCCGTGCTTGGTCAGATTTGAAATGCTTTCTGTCCTAGCTTTGAGCTTGACAGACTTGATGAAGGAGTGACCTGATTTGTCCATATTGACTTGTCAGGAAGTGTATGTACGCCATGAATCCTTTGCTTGCTACTTTGATAGATTCATTGAAGGGTACATCTAGATGACCCAACCTTTTGGCTTATATAGGGTCAATATTGAGTTATCAATTTAGTAAAGTAACAACAGAATCATGAAATTCCTTTAGTTCAGTCATCGACTTTATATGAACTATGGAATTGCTTCCTCGGTCCTGTGCTTTCTGCTTTGACGGACTTGATGAGGGGATTGGCTTTGATCTGTGCTTTGAGCTTGATCAATTTAATTGAGAATAAATTGAGATATCACCCTGTGGGCAATATATAGATTAATTTGAGACTGCCCTGAATTGAGAGTTTCCTCATATTGTCTTGATTTATCGATCAAGTAGAAAGATCTCTTGGATCCTGGTTACTTGTTATCACTAAGATGGATCTAGTTTAAGATTGAACAACTATCATCATTGGACTAACGAACAAGGGCTCTTTCATTACAGTCTTTTCTTACGATATGTTGAGTGAGGAGAGTGTCAATAACTCGACCATATTTGGGCTTATTGAGTTTGACCTTTAGAACCTACTTGAGTCTTCGACTTAAGCTGTGAGGGGTTGGTGATTTATCATCAAACTGATGAACGGGGGCTCTTTCACTGCGGCCTTTTCTCGTGGCTTGTTGAGTGAGGAGAGCGTCAACAACTCGGCCATTTGTGGGCTTGTTGAATCTGACCTTTAGAACTCATCCATTTCCTAGACTTCAGGATGTAGAGGTTGATGTTTCTCTTACTCAATTGATTGAAGCTTCTGAAATTGGGAGTTCTTCTAACTTGATCTCCAGAATTTGACAAATCTGGGAGGTAAGTTTCTTAACATTTAGGGCTATCTTTTCATGCATAGAAATAGATTTATTTTGTTCTTGCAAGACTCTGCAACTTAACAGTACCAATTATAGATATATCCAGGGATTTTGATGTAAAGATCGATGTCAACCTAAATAAGAATATATTTGAGGATCTCATCTTATAGCATGACGTTAACTCAAATAAACTTAACAAAAACTAAAAAAATGCCTCTTGTCTTGCAAGGGGATTCTAAAGTACATTTACGAGAATTTTCAAGATGAAAATACAAAAATACATCAATATTTGAATTGATATACTCTAAAGGGGATTTTAACATACAACATTGATTTTATCTGTATATAATAATCTAAAAATGCCCCTTGTGTAATAGGGGAATTTTCATGAAAAAGTTTTTCATATGGAGTATATTTATTTAGGGATCTCAGCATAAAGCATGATGTCAACCTAAATAGATATGCTAAAAAAAATGCCCCCTATCTTGCAGGGGGATTTCTATTGTACCTCGAGAATGTGGATACCAAGTATAGTACTTTTTCAAGTATCGACCATTAATTAGCGACATTGGTCTTTCTCCCTTTAGGTTGATGAGTTGGTATGCCCCTCCTCAGTATACCTTCTCAATGACAAAAGGGCCTTCCCTATTAGGCTCAAATTTGCCATCAAATTTTTGATTAGGAATAATTGGTCTTCTTAGCACCAGGATCAATTCTCCTTTTTGGAATGTTCGAGGTCACACTGTATGATCAAAAGCTTTGGACATCCTCGCTTAGTAGACTTCTAAATTTTATTGAACTTAGAGCCTAACTTTGTCAAACACGTCATTCTCTTCCATCCGTAGACGGACATTTTCATCTTGACTAAGGTTGTGTTGAATGACTACTCAGAGTGAAAGTAATTCAACTTCAAGTGGCAAGACTGCTTCAGTTCCAAATACTTTAGCATAAAGAGTGGATTTTGTGGGAGTATAGTCTAAATGTCACGCTGTTATCTTTCTATAAAGGAATTTCACTTCAAGATTTTGGCCTCCAAATTTGCTCACCTATTTACTGGGGCCTTTCGACGATGGATTCTTGGACATATAGTCCAAGTGTCATGCCTCGATACTCACCATGTGGGACTTGAATTAATAGACATCTTGTCAGAGTTTAGGAGGAGGTCTCTTTAGAGGAGCAACATTAACCTCCTTGATGACAGGACTTTGATATTTTCTTTTCATCAGTTATTTCTTCTTAACAACTTTGAGGACCCGATGCATTCTTGCATATACAATTTCAAGTTCCCTTACTAGAGAAGCTAGAATCTGACATTATCGGGTCCAAAAGGACTGTTTGATGTGACCAATAGAGCTGTTCCACTTTACCCATCTTAAGCTGCCAAACTTGTTATGGGTTGGAACACTCACTTCTGATTCACATCTAATTGTATAATTTTCTACTTGAACAATGATGTTGAGCACGTAGTTCAACATTTCTCTTTCCCCACTGTCTCTGGGATAGCTTGCTTCCAGATGAAGAAGCTTCTGTGTTGCAACTTCTTCTCGGGGCTTTGGCCTCCATGTTTATTTTTTTTTTCTACCGAGACCATTCAGTTGCAGATTTTTGAACACGTAATTCAATGTCGTGCTCTGATGTTCACCATGTAGTAATTTTTTTAGGATGGTCTTGAGCATTACCCACTGAGAGTAGCCTTTTTTTATGAAGTTTTATCATTTTCTATAAAAATCAGACATTGGTACTTTTTCTTCATAAGACCCTTCTCCTTGGCAACTTTCAGCACCCTGTGCACTCTAGAGGACAGAGTCTTGGGATTCCTCCTTTGTGAGGTTATAGGTTGGTGTCATTGCTCCTAGAATGATTGTTTGATATCACCAGTAGAGTTATTCTTTTTCACCCACTTGAGATTTTCAAACTTTTGTGAGTGGGAACACTTGCTTCTAGCAACAAGTCTGATTGCATGGCTAGTGAATCAAGCAATAATTTTTGAGATCATAGTTCAACATTTCCTCTCCTTTGCCTTATACTCAAATATTTTTTAGAAGAGGCTTCAACATCATGCCTTCATAGTATGAAAGGTTCCACTAGCAGAGTGGTGGCATTCAAAAGTATGATTGAAACTTTCTGCCCAGTGACGGTTCTTTTCATGACTGACACCTCGAATGTACTTCGTTCGGTACGTATTGCTAGCCATAGTATCCCTCCATTACGCAGGTTTTGCAATATATAGATGCTTCAGGTGGAGGATTATTTGCTGGATGTTAGAGAGTTTACACTACCAAATTAGATGGTAGCTCCAGTATCTCCGGTATTGATTATAACATTAGCCAAATGAACATTAGCTCTGCGACCTGACTGCATGATGAACGATGTGTTCTGAAGATCCATTGCTATAGAGAATAAACATATTAGTCATAAAAATATGATTGATTTAAATTTAATTTCTTTGATAATTGATTCTAAATTTCAATTTTATCATGTTACACTACTACTATAGCTTAAATTCGACTAGCCAAAGATGGAAAGAGAATTCTGTTCCCAGTGGAGTTGCCAGAAATCTGTAGGCTCCAAAAATTCATCGCTGACCTCTCGATAAATATTTGAATGATTGAAGAGAGTGATTGAAGTGTCGGTGTAATTTTTAGAAGGCATATGGAATAATAGATAAGACACTACCTAGAGATTTTGCCCTCATTTTGTGAGGAATTTAGATCTGGTTCTAGGTTTCCTATAGGCATAAGCCCTTATAGTTAATTACCCCTCCCAGTAAGTGAGAGAGGACTTTCGATTGAGGCTAGTCATTATATCGCTGAATGTGTAGCATATAGTAGCAGCATATGGGGTTTTAGAATTTAAAATTATAAAATTTATCATTTCAGCTTAAACCGGATGGTTGGAGGAATGATGACATGCTCAATCTAGATCTCATGGTTGAGTCATCCTGGGAAATCCTGGTTCCTAGTCTACTTAGTCAAAGGAGGTAGTCGACCCAACCTAATAAAAGGATCTTTATCAGCAACACATGGGTTATGTCATCCAAGAAATTCTTGTAGACCTTAGGTGGTGTTCGTCTAAGGAGATAGTCTTAAGTCTACTTAGGCGGAGATTTGCCCTATCAAGTATACCCTATGATTCACAACTCAAAGAGCCATTGGAGCATACTGCTATGGTCATAATCGTAATATAATGAAGGCGGGTGCCAAACTCGGTTACGTATTGCTGTCGTAACTGTTCATCTGTGGAGCTTTATTGTAAACCATGTTGACATAGGCCACATCCTTACTAGCGTGAGATTAATTGAGAGTGAACATAGTAGAATACTTGATTTGACATTGACTCTTTTGTGAGCTGGAGTTTTCTTAATTTGTCACCCCTGATAAATAGTTGCGGAAGGTGGATAGACTGTGTTTGATTTATATTTTTAATGATAGAATTTTATTTAAGTAGTTTCATATTATTACTTAATTTGATTTGAAAATTTGAGTAATTTGAATATGTTTAAGAGCTTTAGATCCTATCAACTCTGTTTAGCTTCTAATAGAGGATTAGATCTACTACCACGTGATAGAATCAGTTTCTCAAATTTTTTACAAATTTGAAACTCTTATTATAGGTTTTTAGGTTTTTTTAACCCTGACATAGTCCTAAGACTAAACCAGAAAGCAACCCGCGCAACATCCTCAGACAGTTGAATTTAAGCATTCAGCATAGTGTCAGGCCCATGCGGGTGTATTTAAGAATTTAGGCAATTTTTCTTTCTGAGTTATGAGATTGATTTTAAATTTTCATTTAATTCCAACTTTAGCTTGCACAGCCTTTTTAGACATTAAAATTTGCACTTGAAATCTCTATGTTCGAGCACATGCATGTGTTTATAGCTTAGTGAATTTTGCCTAATTAGTGATTTTATTGATTTTTGAAAATCATAATTAGAATAAAATTCCTTAATTTTTGATTAAAGGAAGCCCTATGATTTTTGTAGAATTAGATTTAATATCTCCTTTTGTCTGCTTGTACAAAGAGTTGTAGATCCGGTGGTGAAGAAGATATTTTGTTTTAGATTGTAGTTTAAAATATCACTTGTGCTTAGTTTACTTGTTGAGCCTTTCGTAATTCGCCCAACTTGATTATGTTCAATTTACAACACTTTTGATAAGTTATGTCAATTTCAGTGTTTATTGCTTTAGCCATACTCATGCTTATTAGCTAGCATAGTAATCACCTCCATATTCGTATAAGAGTTATTAAACCTAATTTGGATTCATCCTTAGACTTTAAGTTTATTACAAGTTTGTTATGAGTTTGGTATTAGTCTCCCCAAATTTTAATTAAAGCTTGTTTAATTTTGAGGAATCTACAAGAAAAGGGAACTCACTTATTACTTCAATTTAAGCCATGGAGAATCAATATTAGAGTTTGTGAGTTTAATATTAGCGTCTCCAAATTTTACTTGCATTTTAAATGAGTGTTCTATTCTTTCAAAATTTTTTTTAAGTGCTCTCCCCCTATTTTTCTTGTTTGACGCTTTTAGTTTAAAATTAGCTTCAGGTTTTCATACTTAGCGTTATTAAGTCAGTTCATTTCACTCTCTCATTTTTTCTAAGTTAAAAGATTTGATACAATTTTGGCATCCAGCGTCATCCCGTGTACATCGAGGCATTTTGGCTTTTCGTTCGCCCTCTTGAGCATAGCGAGCGGTTTCTTGTGACACCACAGTCAGGTTTTTATCTCGTCGCACCCTCTTGAGCACGACAAGACCTTCAGATCTGAAAGAAGACATACAATGCAACATATATTCATCCCCCCTTCCCTCCTTTTTTTTCTAAGTCTAGAAATTAGACAAAATTTTGGCAGCATTTCATCTAGGGGGAGCAACATCTAATGAGTGTTGGCTTACTCGGTATGCCCTCTTGAGCGTAGCGAGCAGTGTCTTGTGACACCACAGCTAATTTTTCATCTCATTGCACCCTCTTGAGCATAACGAGGTCTTCGAATCTGCAAAGAAACACAGACATGTATATATATTCACAGTCATAGATCCCATATGTTTTGACTCATTTTTAGATGCGCTGCAATGCTCGGTAAGGGAACAAGGTTGGGTATACAATTGGGAATGTAGTGCAAGGAGTGAGATGCCAAAAATCAAAAGAAGAATTCACCTCTTGACAATGTTCTCCGCCAGTTTACGGTGAAGTAAAAATTGGATGGGTTATGCAAGGAATGCGCGCCGAAAATAGAAAGAAGAATTTACTTCTTGACGATGTTCTTCCCTCGATTGCGGTGAGGCAAAAATTGGACGGATAAAGCGAGGAGTGTGATGACAGAAACTGAAAGAAGAATTCTCCTATTGATGATGTTCTTCCGGTTTGCTAAAAAATTGGAAGGGTTCTGCGTGAGGAATCGTCATTGCTGTTTGTTATAGCGGACAATGGGGCTGAGGAAAGGATGGTATAGGAAGAAGGCACGGTGGAACATGATACAGACATGGAGGAACAGGTTCATGGGTTTTGAGAAGAAGAACGGGGGGGGTAATGAAGCAGTTCTGAGGCGAGAGGTTGAGATGAATGACAAGCAGAGCGGCATCAGCTCACACGCAGTTTGTCGGTGAGATGGCACTTATGAACCGGCCAGTGGGATGCACATCTGGAGCCACATGCGAGTGAAGAGTCGAGAAGTGTGGTGGCCGAGGCGTGACACCTAAACAATGGGAGGAGAAAAGGATTGGAGGAAGGGTGCAGTGGTGAAACGGGATGCACGCTTGCATGGTTTTGTGTCGGTGGGATGGCAATGGAATGGTTTCTGAGAGTGGGATAAGCGTCAGAGGGTTTCAGTTCTGAGATTACACAGGCGTGGATGATGCGTTAAGCGGCATCGAGCACTAGAGGAGATTGAGAGGGAGAGGAAAATTACTTGTATAGAGCATGAGAATGGGGAGAGGAGAAGAGGAATTGCTGGAATGGAGGGAGAGAGGAACCATTTTTTTCTTTTCCTTTTTTTAGAGCCAACCAAACTGAAAATAGGGGGGAACAGCTGAGCATGGGCGAGGGTAATTTAGGGATTTTAAATAAATTTTAAATTGATTAAACAGTTTTTAATGTAAATTTTGTGTCGGTAAACTCACATAATCAATAAATATATCAATTTAAGGTAATTCCATTATTCTGAATGCAATGACACAGTCTGTTTCACGATCGAAAGCCGTTTGGTTCAAGTTGATGTCAAATTGAGTCCATTTCAGCTCAAAATGCGCGTCACTACTTTCGACTACTCAATTTTTGCGCAGGCTCATCTAAATTGAGTGCGAATAGTCTTACTTGATAGATTTGATTATTTCAAAGCCAATGGCATGATCAATTTCATGAATGGAGGTCATTTGACTCTCATCGATGCCTCCTAACCTCGATATGCATGCAGGCATATTGATGACTCGAGCGCTTGATCGGTTGATCATCAAGTCATGCAATATTTATATCTTGACCAATTTTGACATTCAAAATGCAATGGAGAAGTCCGTTCATTGATCAGAGGTCATTTGAGTTGATTTTGGTGGCATCATGTGCATTTTGAGCCTTGATTTATGTGTTGTCACCTTCGAAGTCCATCAAATTAAACTTATGGACTTGACTTGACTTATGACACATATGAGGACGTCAACAGATATCAACTCAAATAAACTTGATATAAACTAAAAGAATGCCCCTATCTTGCAGGGGAATTCTAAAGCATATTTAGAAGAGCTTTCATGATGAAATTTTGCAAATACATCAACATTTGAATTGATATGCTCTTAAGAGGATTTTAACATGTAACATTGTTTTCATCTATGTATATAAATCTAAAATTCCCTTTGTGTAACAGGGGAATTTTCACAAAAAATCTCTTTTCATCTAGAGTGAGTATATTTATTTAAAGATCTCAGCATGAAGCATGATGTTGACCTAAATAGATATACTAAAAAAATGCCCCCTTTCTTGTAGGGAGATTTCTATTGTACCTCAAAAATGTGGTTGTGATGTATAGTATTTTTTTCAAGTATCGACAATTCATTGGCGATATTAGTCTTTCACCCTTTAAGTTGATGAGTTGGTATGCCCCTCCTTGATACACTTTTTCAATGGAAAAAGGGCCTTCTCAGTTAGGCTCAAATTTTCCATCAAATTTTTGATTGGGGATAATTGGTCTTCTCAGCTCCAAGACCAATTCTCCTTTTTGGAATGTTCGAGGCCGCACCATATGGTTAAAAGCCCTGGACATCTTTGCTCGATAGACTTCCATATTTTGATGAGCTTGCATTCTAACTTCATCAAGCGCGTCGAGTTCCTCCATTCTTAGATGAGCATTTTGATCTTCAGTTTGATTATACTGGATGGCTACTTGAAGTGAAGGTAACTCAACTTCAAGCGAAAGAACTACTTTAGTTCCAAATACCAATGAACAGGGAGTGGCTTTAGTTGGTATTTTGTAGGTGGTTCGATATGATCAAAAAGCCTCTACTAGTTTGGTATGCCATTCTCTTTTATTTTTAGTGAGAATCTTCTTGAGCAGTTTGACCAATGTCTTGTTAAAGGCCTCTACCAAACTATTTGCTCTTAGATTATATATTGAAGAGTATCACCAATTAATTTTGTGTCGATCGATGAATTTATAAATATTTGCACTTTTGAAAGCTGTGCCATTATCAAAAATTATTCAGCGTGACACTCCAAATCTATAGACCACATTATGCATGAAGAAGTTAATCACTCGATCAACAGTAACTTCTTTAAATGGGATAGCTTTAGCCCACTTAGAGAAATTGTCAGTCACTGCTAGGATGAAGCGATGTCCAGCTGACGATGATGGATGAATTGGTCTTATTACATCTTTACCCCATCATTCAAATGGCTAGGATGCTATTGTTGGGTGTAATGGATTTGGAGGTTGATGGATGAGATTCCCATATACTTGACACTCATGACACTTCTTAGCATGATTAATACAGTCTCTCACCATAGATGACCAATAATAGCCCATCCTTTTGATCTTTACTGCCATCTTGGGACCTGATTGGTGTGCAACACAAAGCCCTTCATGAAATTTAGCCATCACTTTGCTAGCTTCATCTGCATTTAGGCATCATAGCCACATTTGTTCAAAGGATCTATGATATAGAGCATTGTTGACAAAAGTATAGTGCAACATTCTGTTCTTGATTTGAGCTGCCAGTGATTTATTTTTTTGGTAATTTTCCTTCTTTAAAGTAGTCGATGAAGGGTTGCCTCCGATCATCTGGCTTATCTACAATAAAGGTTTCCCATTGCTTTTTTGAAGCAATGTCCTTCTTAACTCTTCTTGGTATAACTTCTTGTTGATTTTGGAGAATATGAGGAGCAACATGAGTCATATCCTGTTGGGTCAGATTTGATAATCCCTTTACCTACGGGGATTGATACTTTACTGGCTTTAGAACTCATCGAGTAAATATGCTGATCATGACATAATCACCATTCATACTTGCCATTTTCTTAGCTAATTTTTCCTAGCAATCGGCTTTACTATTCTTGTATCGAGAGACTTGAGTTAGTGTGATATTTGATATTTGCTTTATAAGCTCAAGAACTCGATTATGATAGAAAGCTAACTCAAGCTTGTTGATTTTATAGATGCCAAGTACTTGGTTTATAATAAGCTGAGAATCACCAAAAATATATAAGTTTTGAATGCCTATGAAAATAACTTCTTCAAGACCTACCACTAATGCTTCATATTCAGCTTCATTATTAGTTCTTGGACTCGGTCAATCCATATGATCATCTCATTATCCCTCCTTCTAGTGTTATGAAGACGATTCCAATTCCTGCTCTTGCTCATGGAAAATTTAGATGTTGGACTTGTTTGAGGCTCCATCAAAGTATATTTTCCAAAGTTATGATTTTTTTCTTTCATGAATGAGCATAATTTGCTTATCAAGAAAATCATCATTAAGAGAAAAGTCCGTAGGGATGGGAAGTGCAGCAAGAAAATCTACTAAGACTTGTCCCTTCATTGCTTTCTGCGGAACATATGTGATATCAAATTATAGAAGCAATACTGCCCATCTTACCAAGAGACCTGTCAATTCTAGTCTTGTCATCAAGTACTTTAGTGGATTGATCCTTGAGATGAGGGTAATCTTGTGAGATAACATATAATGATAAAGTTTTTGGACTACAAAGATCAATGCTAGGTGCTTCTCATGGAGAGTATCTCTACTCCAATCACCTCATATATAAAACAGCTGTTGTGCCAATAATTCTCTAAGGGACTCTTCTAATGCAACTGTGTATAGAATGAGGGGCTTCCCAAGAGTAGGCATTGCTGGGATTGGTGGATTTAACAAGTAGCTTTTAATGCTATTGAAGGCTTCCTGGCACTCATTGTCCCATTTGAATGGAGCATCCTTCTTCATCAACCTTGCAAATGGTTCACAGTATCCTGATAAGTTTGATATAAATTGAAGGATGAATGCAAGCTGTCCTTGATTTTAGCAGGATCAATTTTAATACCTCTATGATGTACAATGTACCCCAGGAATTTTCCAGTGGATACCTCGAATGCACATTTTAGAGGATTCATCTTGAGATCATATTGTCTGATTCTCTCCAGTACAATTCTCAAGTTTTCGAAGTGGTTTTCACAATTCAAGCTTTTTACTACCAAATCATCGACATAATATTCCACCTTTTGATGAATCAACTCATCAAAAATATGCATCATGGCTCTTTGGTATGTAGCTCTAGTATTTTTCAAGCCATAGGGCATGAACGTGTAACAATAGATGCCAATAGGTGTTCTGAATGATGTATATTTTCATCTTCAGGTGCCATTTTGATTTGGTTGTATCCAGACAATTTGTCCATAAATGAGAATATGTCATAGTTGGAAGTGTTGTCCAGTAGTAGTTCTGATATTGGAAGTGGAAAGTCATCCTTTGGGAACGCCTTATTCAAATCCCAAAAGTCAAGGCAAAGATGGATTTAACCATTCTTCTTTCTAACTGGGACAATATTGGCTATCCAATCTGCATACTTCTCTTTTCAGATGAAGCCTGCTTCGATTAGCTTCTTAGTTTATGCAATTACATGTTCCTTAATCTCCAATCTCATTTGCGTAGGAGTTTGCTTAGCGGGCGTTGCACCTAGTTTAATAGTTAATTTATGAACTACTACATCAGGGGATAATCCTGGCATTTCAGAATATGTTTAGGCAAAGCAATCCCTGAATTCACTAAGTAGCATTTTTAGCTCTTCAACTTTCTCATCGTGAAGGGCATGAAAGTTGAGGATCATCCTCAACTCCTAGGTTGATTTCTTTAAGTTCATCCATAGTAGATATTTGTTCAGTCTCTTTGAGTTCTTTGGGTGCAGGCTTGGCTTCTAGTTCTTCATCATTTTAAAGAAGAATTTCATGAGAATCATCTTCTTCATCACTAAGAGTTTCTATCTCAATTTCTATTATATTAGAACATGCTCATTTTTGACGAGATTTGCGGATGAACCCAAGACCTTTAGTGATAAACTTATCACTTCTTTACGATGCTTGAGTACTTCTTTGGCTCCACATATTATTAAAGATTTGGGTTCTATATTTAGTAGCCCTAATATGAATTCTAAGTTTATGCATCATTCTTCGTAATTTCTATGGATAGTATATTTGCATTCTTGTTGGTACTATCTCATCAGAACTTTCATGTTGAGCAGGCTGCTTAAAATTGTGAGGCTGAGACTCTTCAAATTTGTAAAATAGAGTTCCTATTTAGCCACTCTCACTCAATGGTGACACATAGAATGTTATCAATTCTTCAATATTATGAACCTCCAGTGGACTGATTTCTTTGAAGCACTACTGAGGGATGGGTATAATTTTGAGTGAGTTATCTAACTCTGCCAAGTGAGATATCCTCCTTGATGCAACCATCTGAACTCTATTTTCATAAGTCGATTCAAAATCATAGTTTGAATAAGAATAACTTATTTCATACTCTGTCATTCTTGAAAGCTTATAAGTTCCCTTAGATTTGACAAACATATCTTCTTCTTCTTTCGTGTCACTTTCAAAATGAGGAACTGATTTTACTGACTTAAGTACATAATCATGTCCTTTATGGAGAGTCGGCATTGCCTTCTTTCTTCCTCTTTCCTTTTGCTCTTTCACTTTGTGAATTTGCTTTTTAGTTCCTGAAGTGGATGCTACAGCTTCAAGAGGCTCTGTTGGCTTAGGCTCTTTATGAATGAAATATTTTGCATCTTCATAGATCTTTGCTTCATTGACGAAGAATAGTTGTAGGTTACCAAGAATTCTGAATTCTTCTCCATCTTTTAGATACTTCATACATTGATGCATAGTTGATGGGTCCATGCCATACTCATGCAGCCACGACCGACTCAAGAGAGCTCTAAATGATGTATCGGCATCGATTACATGAAATTTGGCTTCTGTATATAAATCCTTGAACTTGAGCGGAAGCATAAAAGAAACCAGAGTTTTCTACCCCTTTTCATTGAAATCATGAACCATCAACTTATCTCTCCTAAGATGTTGAATATCAAGTGATAATCCTGTTAATACCTTTAGACTCATAAGATTGATAGAAGAACCTGATCAATCAATATTCGGCTGATCGAGATGCCATCACTCTCTGTAGTAACATATAGAGGATGATTATGATCTATTGTCCCTAACATTCCCTTAGGTTTGACAAACATATCTTCTTCTTCTTCTTCCGTGTCACTTTCAAAATGAGGAACTGATTTTCCTGACTTAGGTACAGAATCACATCCTTTATGGAGAGTTGGCATTGCCTTCTTTCTTCCTCTTTGCTTCTGGTCTTTCACTTTGTGAAATTACTTTTAGTTCACGATGATCCTGACTTCAAGAGGCTCTGGCTTAGGCTCTTTGAATGAAATATTTTGCATCTTCATAGATCTTTGCTTCATTGACGGAGAATAGTTGTAGGTTACCAAGAATTCTGAATTCTTCTTCATCTTTTAGATACTTCACACATTGATGCATAGTTGATGGGTCCATGCCATACTCATGCAGCCACGACCGACCCAAGAGAGCTCTAAATGATGTATTGGCATTGATTACATGAAACTTAGCTTCTGTATATAAATCTTTGAACTTGAGCGGAAGCATAAAATAACCCAGAGTTTTCTACCCCTTTTCATTGAAATCATGAACCATCAACTTATTTCTCCTAAGATGTTGAATATCAAGTGATAATCCTCTTAATACTTTTAGACTCATAAGATTGATAGAAGAACCTGATCAATCAATATTCAGCTGATCGAGATGCCATCACTCTCTGTAGTAACATATAGAGGATGATTATGATATGTTGTCCCTAACATATGGTCTTTCTTAAAAAATGTGATTACTGGGAGATCTTGAGTTTGCAATGCTTCGGTCATGCATTTCTCAGCAAAGTAAGCTACATAACTCTCCATATCTTTGAGAGCCTGTATCAAAGTTTCTCGAAGATCTTTTGACATCAAGAGAGCCTCGTACACACTTAATTGTGCAAGGATCTTTCTCAGATGTGATAGAATATTATAATCTATCTTCTCGCTCGATTTAGGCTTTATTCTAGGATTTCTCAGAATGATATCTTCATTGACTTCAATTTGTTTGCCTTTGTCTTTATTTGCATTTCCATTCTTTAATGAAGGTGGTAAGACTTTACCACTTCTTAGTTGAACTTGAATCACCTTATCTTGCTCAGATTCTTATGAAGAGGTAGTTTCGTTAAATATCCTTCTTATTCTAGAAGATTGGCCAAAAAAGGCTAAACTCATTTTTCAACGTCATACATTTCATATGTGATGATATCGATGAGTTTGACTCTTCTCCATCGAGAAAACATAAATCTTCATTTGAACTATTATTGTCTTATTGAGTCATTAAACAAAATTCAGACATTAGCTCCTCAGGCTCTTCTTGCTTTCCTGATAAAAAAATTGATGGGTTGGTGGAGTTTGTCTGACTACCCTTATCATTTCAGAGTAACTGATGTTGAAGAATATTTGACATCACATAGATGATTTGACATGTCTCTACTGGACAAGATTCACCATTATCTTCTTCATCGAATTCAATAATGTGAAGTTTAGGCATGAAGTCTGCAAGGCTAAATTGCTGTCTTGTCGGCTAGTGATACTCTAGATTATTAATAATCTTTTGAGTTGTAGTTCTCTTCTTGATCTTCTTTTTCTTAGCCAACTTCTTTGACTTATGAGGCTTGCATTTGGCAGATTGCTCATCGTGCTGTGATGAAGAAGCCTTATTAGAATGCCATTGAGAAGCCCAAATACTTGGTTTAGGCATCTCTCTTAAGTTCAATATAGGTTCAAGTGGTGATTTCCACTTAACACTAGGGATGTTTTTTAGCTGCTTCAATATTTTCATGCTCTTTTTGGAGATTACTGTTTGCCATTCTTCAGTTTGAACTAATTTCTCCTTCTGTTTGTCTTTACTGGATGATACGGAAGAGGACGTAATCATCCTTGTATACTCTCTTTTTGGGTTGACTAGAACACTATCGGATAGTGTAAATTCACCTTACTGATACTTTCTTTCTAGCTAATCTTTGAAGACATAACAATCTTCAATAGAATGACTGATCATCCGATGATAGGGACAATAATTTGAATTGTTAACTTGATCAGCTTCTTCAGGCCTTTTAATTTCTGGTAACTGTAGACCAGCTTTGACTACTTACTGAAATAATTTAGCCATACTATCCCTTCTAAAGGAATATTCTTTGTTCATCTTTTCCTTAAGAGATGGCCGTATTCGTTCATCATCTTTTGTTGCTTATTTTGGATGCTCCCCGCCACTTGAAAAATATCGAGGTTTGTGGCTGCCTCATAATACCAATTTTGGCTATGGATTAGAATAGACATGCTTCTTTCATTTATCATCATTATACATTTACTGGTTTCCTTTATCCACATTATATATCACCTGCTTTTCGCCATTTGAGCTATATGAAGTGGCATGAATTTCATTTCTTCTTGAGTTTGAAGGTTTGTTTCTCTTTGCTTTATCTGCATAGACTTCAGACTTAGGGTGATTCAACTTTTCAAATTTAGCCACCCTATCGAGCAAGTCCTGGAATGTTACAATCGACGCCATTCATAGAAATGGTGCCATTTTGTTATCCATATTGCCCATTAGCAATTTGATCGCATGTTCTTCTTCCAATTATTGCTCGCACTTCATACTTAGGTTGCGCCAACAACTTATGAATTTTTCACTGACTCATCTTTCCTTCTTTTTAGTAAGGCAAGGTCATCGATTGTGATTTTCTTGGTTGCATTGGTGAACCTCTTCATAAATATAGTCTCTAATTCAACAAATATTTTAATTGAATCATTTGATAATTCTCCATATTTTAACTGAAGAATTGGCAAAAAAGTAGTGCATCATTCCCTCCCGTGTTACCACAAGTAGTCTTGAATTGGGCCAGATGTTGCTTTGGATTATCAAGCCCACTAAAAGTATTAAATTTTGGCATTGAGTAACCTTTCAGGTACGACACTTGGTCATATTCAGTAGGTGCTTACTCACCACTTTTATTTTCTCACGAGGCTATGGATCTTTAACTTTTCATTGATTATCATTTCTAGCTGAGCAGCTATTACTATTCTAGGTGTGCTAGTCAGATTTTGAATTATCAGTTGGAGAGGTAGTGGGTTAACTTCATTCCTCGCTTTATGCGTAGCATGTACTGCAGGAGCTGGAGGTACCATAGTGGTTGGTGGTATAAAAGTTGTATTATTAGCTGCCCATTGATTAATAGATAAAATATGTGCTGCACTTGATGTGATATTCTTCTACAACATCTCCATCATGATGTTCATTTATACCATCATATCATTCATTTTTGGTACCAAGCTGCACAATCTCCTTGTCTTTGACCTCCATTTGATACTCCATTTCTCTTTGCTCTCTAGCTAGTTCCACATCGTCAATTAATATAGGCTCTTCTTCTTCTTCTTCTTCTTCTTCTTCTATTTCTTATTGCTATTTTGCTCCTTGCTCATTTTCAGGGGAAGAACTTGACTGTCCTTCTCCTTGTGCATTTGTAAAGACAACTGTTGCTGGGGCTGTACGATGACACTGAGTATAAAAGCGTGTACTAGATTGATCATTTCCTGGTTCAACCATATAGACAGCTTCGACACCCATGATCTCTTTCTCATTATGATCTTCTTCTTCTTTATCTTCAGCAAAGCTCGAAGATCCATCCTCTATTTGCTTCTATAAAGACTCTTCTTTATAAGCGCCAAATTCAGGTTCAGATTCCTTAGATCCATGTTACTGCTGATGGTGCTGAGCGGAGAGTTCATCTATATCTCTGACCATATATACCACTTCCACTTCCATAGTGTCTTCTTCATTATTTTTTTTGCCATAAATTTTTGATCGATGTTTTTAGTGGATCTCTAGTTCAACGTGCAGAATAAGTACTTCTTCTATTAAAGGACTGCGATCATAGTCAACCTTCTCTTGTGGGGGTGAACTTGATCGATGATGGGATCTCCTAGAGGATTCTCCAGGAAGTCAACCATCATGTCTTTCATCAATGATATCCCTTCTTTTGGGTATCCACTTATGATGAGTTGTTTTAGAGGCAGATTTATGAATATATGTGTTAGATATCACACCTCTTCCACTCTCCAGGACTTCATTATGGGGTCTTGGCCTCCAAATTTGCTTATCCTTTCGTCGAGACCTTTCGACAGCAGATTCTTGGACTCGAGGTCCAAGTGTCATGCTCTGATGCTCACCATATGAAGGGTACTGGGCTCGCTAGCTAGTTACCAAAAGAGATGGAAACTTTTTTTTGGTGGAGTTTCAATATTTTCCATCACCAAAGGCCTCTAAAATCTTCTTTTCATTAGATCCCTGTCCTTGGCTACTTTGAGAATTTTATGTATCCTAGCAAATAGTGTTTCAGGCTGTCTCCTCTATGGTGGTAGAGCTTGATGTGGTTGGTTCCAAAAGGACTGCTTTATTTTTCCAGTAGAGCTATTCCTCTTTACCCACTTTAGATTGTCAAAGTTATTGTGGGTAGGAATACTCGCTTTTGGCAAAAGTGTCGCTTGTTCGCTAGGTCATTCAAAGGGGATCTGTTGAGCCCTCAGCTCAGCATTTCTCCTTCTTCTCTGTCTTCTGGTTAATTTGCTTCATGATGAGGAAGCTTCATGATCATGCTTTCCAAGTATAAGAAGTTCATTCGGCACAGCGGTTGTATCACAAGGAATTAAAGACACAGTTTGCCCACTGATGGTTCTTTTCATCACGGGAGCTTCAGATTGACCTAGCCTTTTGAAAACTAAAGTTTTCTATCAGGAGAACTCCTTAATAGTAGTTGGCTGTTGAACTGGTTCGCGCACATGGCTAGAAGGAGGTTCAGTAACTCGAGGCCTTCCAGCATGGCCTCGGACAAATGTACCACAAGTGGGTACTTCAGGAGTTGCAGCTACGATAACTGAGAAATTCAAGTTACCAAATTGAATGGTAGCCCCAACATCTCCTATGTTGATGATGACATTGGCTAGGCAGATGTTCACGCCATGATATAGTTGAACGGTGAAAGTAGTACTTTGTAGATCCATTCTACAAAAGTGAAAGATGGAGATTAGTAATTAGCAATTATTATTTCACCCCATACTTTCAAGATGCACAGGCGCTTTAAAACAAAATAATGGTGTAATAAAGATATACACTACGGAATGATTCATTCTACATAGAGCCTCATATTGAATTTATTACACACTTGAATCACCATTTTTTGTTTTAAATTTTCAAAAATTTTATTACTACTATAGCACATATATGACTAGCCAAAGATGGAAAGAGAATCCTGTCCCCAGCGGAGTCACTAGAAATCTATGGGCTCTAAAAGTTCACCACCAACCTCTCGATAATGATTGAATGAATTGAAGAGAATATGATCTGAAGTGTCGGTGTAATTTTTAGAAGGCAGATAGAATAGTAGATAAGTCACTACCTAGAGATTTCATTCTCATTTGGTGAGGACTTTAGATCTAGTTCTAGGTTTCCTAAAGGCGCAAACCCCTATAGTTAATTACCCCTCTCAATAAGTGAGAGAGAAATTTTGATTAAGGCGTTAGATCGCTAAATGCATAGCATATAGTAACAGTATATAGAGTTTTATAATTTAAGATTTATTAAATTTATCATTTCAGCTTAAACTAGATGGTTGGGGGAATGATGACATGCCTGATCTAGATCCCATAGTTCCATCATCCCGGGCAGTGTCGGTCCCTAGTTTACTTAGTCAGAGGAGGTAGTTGACCCAATGTAATCAAAGGATCCTTATCAGCAACACATGAGTTATGTCGTCCAAGAAATCCTTGTAGACCTGGGGTGGTATTTGTCTAAGGAGATAAGCTTAAGTCTACCTTAGCTGATAGAGGGTTGTTTGCCCTATCAAGTATACCCTATGATTCACAACTCAAAGGGTAGAGCCATTGGGTAGCATACGGGCTACGATCATGATTAGAATATAATGGAGCATTACTGGCCAAACCACCTAATCATAGGACTCTGGTCGTAACTGCTTCATCTGTGGAGCCTACTAGCCAAGCCATGCAATCAAAGGACACGGGCCACATCCTTATTGGCAAGAGATTAATTGAGAGTGAACATAATAGAACACTTGATTTGACATTGGCTCCTTTGTGAGCTAGAGTTTTCTTAATTTTTCACCCTCGATAAATAGTTGCGGAAGGTGAATGATTGAGTTTTATTTAAGTTTTTAATGATAGTAGTGATTAGAGCCTGAATAGACAAATCACATGCACATTTTAGAACACCATTGAAACATTCAGATGCATTAGTCATCATTGTACCGTAACACATTCTATCATCATGTACAAGTGGCCATTTAACAGGGTCGCATTCCATGAGCCATTTGTGAGCTTCTTCTTTCACATTTTTAATATTTGTCATGAAATGATTAAACTCACGAATGTCATCAGTGTTTCCTGGCATATATATCTTCTGGCATAAAAATTCAACATCACCAATTCCTAATATATGTATCACCTTTTTAAAATTTTCACGAAGATGGCGCAAGCAGTGTCTGTGAGCAGCCCATGGAAAAACTTCTCTACACTCATGTAATAAATCAGTATGTTTATCAGATATGATGGATAAATCACATCTAGATGACACTACATGAAACATATCATGTAAGCACATTAAGAACCATAACCAAGAATGAGTGGACTCAGACTCCGCAATAGCAAAGGAAAGAGGACACAAACTATTATTTTCATCTATTCTAATAGCAGTAAGTAAAGTACCAAGGTACTTACCAAACAAAAATGTGCCTATTAAGCTGAGCATTGGGAGACAGTTACCCTAGCCCATAATGGAAGGACCAAATCCCTAAAAAAGTCTTTGGAAGTGTTGTGTATTGCTAGACTGAATATTTTAGATTATACCAGGTAAAGTAGTACAAACTGCTTCCATGTAAAGGCTGAGAGTCCTATAAGACTCTTCCCAACTGCCAAAGATTATTTTTATTGCTTTATGCCTAGCATCCCACGCCTTTATGTATGAAACTTTAGCATTAAACTTTGAATCCATTCTACCTATAATCTCTCTAAGTTTCAGATCAATTTGATGCTTAATCACAGGTATAATGAAATAAGCTATGAATTTGGAACTGCACTGTCGATGATCATATGCGCTAACTGTATTGATACATCTGTGTTGTTCTCCAATTCTGGATATTCTCTAAGAAGCCCCCCCTAACCGTCTACTACTATTACAATGCAAACACCAATTACATGATTATGGGCTCTAAAAATTTACCACCAACCTCTCGATAATGATTGAATGAATTGAAGAGAGTATGATTTGAAGTGTCGATATAATTTTCAAAAGGTAGATGGAATAGTAGATAAGACAATACCCAGAGATTTCATCCTCATTTGGTGAGAACTTTAGATCTGGTTCCATGTTTCCCATAGGCACAAGCCTCTATAGTTAATTACCCCTCTCAATAAGTGAGAGAGAACTTTCGATTAAGGCTAGTATTTAGATCGCTAAATGCATAGCGTATAGTAGCAGCATGTAGAATTTTAGAATTTAAGATTTATGAAATTTATCATTTCAGCTTAAACCAGATGGTTGGGGGAATGATGTCGTGCCTGATCTAGATCCCATGGTTCCGTCATCCTAGGCAGTCGTGTCCCTAGTCTACTTAGTTAGAGGAGGTAGTCAACCCAACCTGACCGATGGATCCTTATCAGAAACACATGGGTTATGTCATCCAAGAAATTCTTGTAGACCTAGGGTAATGTTTATCTAAGGAGACATACTTAAGTCTACATTAGATGATAGAGGGCTATTTGCCCTATCAAGTATATCCTATGATTCATAACTCAAAGGGCAGAGCCATTGGGGAGCATACGGGTTACGATCGTGATCATAATATAATGGAGCCTTACTAGCCAAACCACCCGATCAGAGGACTCTAATCATAACTGCTTCATTTGTGGAGTCTACCGGCCAAGCCACGTAGTCAGAGGACACGTGCCACATCTTTACTAGCAAGAGATTGATTGAGAGTGAACATAGTAGAACACTTGATTTAACATTAGCTCCTTTGTGAGCTAAAGTTTTCTTAATTTATCACCCCAGACAAACAGTTGCGGAAGGTGGATGGATCGAGTTTGATTTAAATTTTTAATGATAGAGTTTCATTTAAGAAATTTCAGATTACTACTTCATTTGATTTGAAAAATTGATTAATTTGAATATGTTTTAGATCTTTAGATCCTGTAAACTCTATTTAGATGCTAATAAAAGATTACATCTACCGTCACCTGACATAATCAGTTTCTCAGATATTTCACTGATTTGAAACTCTTATTATAGGTTATTTTTTAGATTTTATTAACTTGACTATCTAAGACTAAACCAGAAGCAACCCGATCCTCGACACACAATTTAAGCAATTAGCATAGTTTGAGAATCTTGGTGCATTTAAGACTTTATGTAGTATTTATTTCTTAATTTTGAGATTAATTTTGAGATTTTCATTTAATTACAATTTAGCCTGCACAGCCTTTTCAGACATTAAAATTTGCACTTGAAATCTCTATGTTTGAGCACATGCAGGTGTTTGTAGCTTAGCTAATTTTATCTAATTAATGAGTTCATTGATTTTGAAAATCATAATTAGAATAAATTTTTTTAAACTTTGATTGAAAGAAGCCCTATGATTTTTATAGATTTTGATTTAATATCGCCTTCTGTCTCCTTGTATAAAGAGTTGCATATCCGGTGGCGAAGAAGACATTTTGATTTATATAGTAGTTTAAAACATTACTTGTACTTTATTTACTTGTTGAGTTTTTACAATTCTCCCAACTTGATTATGTTCAATTTAAATCACTTTTAATAAGTTATACCAATTTTAGTGTTTATTAGCTAGCATAGTAATCACCTCCATATTCATATAAGAGTTATTAAACCCAATTTGGATTCATTTTTAACTCCAAATCAAATTTTATAGACTTTAAGTTTATTGCAAGTTTGTTATGAGTTTAGTATTAGTCTCCCCAAATTCTAATTAAAGCTTATTTAATTTTGAGGAATTTACAAGAAAAGAGAACTCACTCATTACTTCCTCAAATCCCTATAAATAAGGCTAAGAGATAGCACTTTCTTGAGTTTAGAGTACTCAAAAAAGATGGGGAAGGATTTTAATTTTCACTTCAGGAAGGTTTTCAACTTGCTTAAATAGGTTTTGTAAATGCTTTTCCTCTCTTCTTTTTTTGTTTTACTTTTGTGTTTGTTGTATGCCATTTTGCTTCTCCCCTTTTTTATTTGACGCTTTTAGTTTAGATTTAGCTGTAGGTTTCCTTTCTTAGGGTTCTTAAGTCAGTTCAGTTTTCTCTCCCATTTTTCCTAAGTCAAAAGATTTGACAAAATTTTGGTAGCCTCTGATCATCCCCGTAGGGGTGCATTGAGTATTTGGCTTACTAGATGTTCTCATTGAGAAGGAGTGGTGTCTTGTGACACCATAGCTGATTTTTTTATGTCATCGTGCCCTCTTGAGCAAGATGAGGCCTTCAAACTTGAAAGAAGACAAATGCAATATATATTCATTCCCCCCATTTTTTTCTAAGTCTAGAAATTAGACAAAATTTTGGCAGTATTTCATCTAGGGGAGATATATATATATGTTGGCTTACTATATATGCCCTCTATATAAAGCTGTCTTGAGACACCACAACTGATTTTTTATCTCATCATGCCCTCTTGAGCACGACGAGGCCTTCAAACCTGTAAATATATCACAGATCACACATGTCCTGACTCATTTTTCTATGTGTTGCAATGATTGGCAAAGGAACGGGGTTAGCTACACCAAAAATCAAGAGATGAATCTGCCTTTAGACGGTGTTGTTCCCCAGTTTGTGGAGAAGCGAAGATTGGAAAGATAATACAAGGAGTGCGATGCCAAAAACTGAAAGCAGGACCCGCCTCTTGACGGTGTTGCTTCTCCCGATTATGGTGAAGTAAAGATTGGAAGGATAATGTGAGGAGTGCGATGCCAGAAACTGAAAGAAGAACCCGCCTCTTGATGGTGTTGTTTCCTCCGATTGCAGCAAGGCAAATTTGAAGAGGTAATGCAAGGAATGCAACACTGGGAACATAAAGAAGAACCCCTCTGTTGTTCTTCCCGACATAAAGTGAATTATGAAAAATCAGGAAGAAAAAAAAAGAGAAATTTTGGATTAGAAAAATGAGGGTTTTTGAAAGTTGATTTTTTGTTTTGGTGAAAATGAGGGAAAAATAAGAAAATTTTGAATTGAGGGTAAGGTAAAGAGGAGAAATTTGGATTTGTAAGGGTAAGGGAAAAGGATTTTTGGTTTTGGAGAGGGGAAGGAAATAGGGAAAGTTGATTTTGGATTGAAAAAAAGAAGAAGAAAATAAAAGGGAAGGAAGAAGAAAGGAAGAAGAAAGGAGGAGAAGAGAAGAGGAAGATCACATTTGCTTGCATTTTTGGAGAGAAGAGAAAACAAACAAACTTGGGTTTGGAGAAGGGAGCAGAAAAAAATGAAAAAATTGAATGAATGAGAGGGAGCCATCCTTGCCGTCGGTTTGGAGAAGGAAGAGGTTTCTGTTTGGTTTGCGGTTGGGAAGAAAAAAAAGGGAAGATGAGGGAACAGTTGCGTGGAGGGAGGTCAATCGAAGCCTTGCATGGTTCCTTGACCAAATTAACGAGAGAGGGAGATCTCATGCGTGGGACTCACGACTTGCTCCAGCTCGGGTCGGTCGTGACTTGCTCCAGCTCTGGTCGGTCAATCCATGCAAAAGGAGAAGAAATCGGGTTTATGAGAGTGGAAATTTAGGGATTTAAGTTAAGATAAAAGTTTATTTAATTTCTTTAAGCACTTAACCACACTTAAAATGGATTTTACATCGATAAAATCATATAGTTGATGCATATATCAATCTTAGCTTATTCTAAGATTTCAGATGCAACGTCACAGTTCATTTCGTGATAGGAGGCCGTTTGGTTCGAGTCGGCAACAAATTGAGTTAATTTCAGCTCAAAATATGCATCACCGCTTTCGACCGCTCGACATTTGTGCAGACTCATCCGAATTTAGTGAGAATAGTTTTACTTGATATATTTTGACATTTTGAAGCTAATGACATAATCAATTTTACGAACGGAGATCATTTTGACATTGTCGTAGCTTCACTTCCTTGATATGTATATGGGCACATTGATGACTTGAGCACTTGATAAGTTGATCATCAAGTCATTTAATATTTATATTCTGACCTATTTCGACATTCTGAATGCGATGGAAAAGTCCGTTGGTCGATTGAAAGTCATTTCGACCATTTTTGGTGACGTACAATGCATTTTGAGGACCGATTTATGTGTTGACACCTCCGAAGTCCGTCAAATTAAACTTGTGGGCTTGTCTTGATTTATGATACATATGAGGAGGTCAACAATGGTCTGGTAGGGCTATCATGATGTACATATGTAATCATATAGTTTTTTTTGGTTAGAGGTAACTATTTAGAATTGAACATTATTCACTATACACCACCTAATACTAGTAAACTGAAGACTCCTTTTACTTGTAAAATACATTCCTTCGACAAGCTCACCTGGGATTTCAACATCATTTGTTAGGACATTTTCATCAGATGGTCTGTCAAAGTAAATATCATTATCACACTCTCTTGTAGATTGACACATCCGTACATACTCGTTAGTAGACAACATATGACTTTCACTATCAATATTCTGGAGTGAATGATTTTTTAAAAGAGCATGACTGGCTACATTCCCAACCACAGTAGCTTCTAACCCAAGTGAACAATCATCATCACTGATATCTTGCTCAGACTCACTACTTGAACCACTGCTTATAGTCTGATACTCATCATCACCTGCAGCACTTTGAGGCACATGCGGTTCCTCTAAACGATAAATAATATCATCGCTGCCACAAAACTCATAAGTAAGATATCAAACTTTGATATTAAATATTGCAAGTATAAACAAGGAAAAGCTAGACAAGGTATTACTTGGGAATCAATTCATCAAAGCTGCTCTGTGTCACCACAGGTGCATGTGCGATGAAATCCTATATATGCGTCGTTGGTATATCTACTGACCTTATTATTGGATCAGCTAATGTGGATGCAACATTAGCATCCTCGACTTCCACATATAACACTAATATCTGACGGGAAGCTTCATCCATTGTAACATAGAAAACTTCATCGTCAGATATAACAGACATTATAAATCTATTACCCAGTGGATAACAAAATATAAGACTTACAGAGTGGCAATCTGAATCAATGTGCAATGATCTCATAATTTGTTGTTTCAATTCCAATAAGGTGTTGTGCCGCAGAACCTTAACTTGACAATTTTGACCTCCCACATAACTTGGAGTGAACTACTCATCGATACTTAGTTCGCCTCCATAGAAAAGGATCAGCGAAACAAACTCTCTACTCATTCCTCAAATAATTAGAGAATAACCAATCATATCAGTATTTCCTAATTCTAGAAAAATATTGCGCGTCCAAATTTATTTGTAGAACATACTACATAAATTAGAAGAAATTTAAATCAATCGACACGTTATACTATCTCTACAAGTAACAGGGATCTAAGCTTATAGGCCAACTGCAACTACTCAAACCCAACTCATACCATTTAAAAATATGTTGTGTAGTCACTTATAATAGTATACTCGACATATTATCACCTAAAATTATAAATAAATTACCTGAATCGTAACACTAACACAAACTTATAAATCAAATCCAAACACAAAATTCTAACCATACTGCTCTAAGCCCTAGAGCACATAATCTACTAATTTATAAATGAGAAAAAAAATAGGGATTTACCGTGTGTTTATAAAGAACGACGAGAATGTGCGCAAAAAATTGTAGAATCTACCGCAGGAAACTTCCCCGAACGGAACTGAGCCGCTAGAATCATTGCCAAAAGCTAATGTTGGGTTCTAAGGCCTGTTAGATAGAGAGGGAAGTTGTCAAATACCATGGATGCGGCTGTTGGGGAAGAAAATGAGCTGGATTTGGCTAGAAGGGGAAGATGGAACAATGCCGGCAGTTAGAGCAATGCCGATGGCTGCCGAGAAGCTTAGAGATGAAGTTGAGCGTGCTTGAAAGGGTAAAAATGGTGGACAGCTTGCATGGAGGTGTCAGATGAGTGGCACGGGGGCGAATTGACGGATTAGAGGGAAAGAATAGGGCCGATCGGTTGATCGACCTGATTTCTTTAACCTTCGACTAGTCGCTAATTAAGTGGGCGATTGACCTTAGTTAATGAAGCCAGTTGCCCACTAAGTGGGCGACTAGCTTTAGGTTAATTCAACTTTATGTGGCAACTTCCACACCACGTCGGGATTGACATGACTACCTAGTCGCCCACATAGTGGACGACTATACCTATTTCTAAATTTTGTTTAATGATACTTAATTTTCTAATTAAATTTATAACGATACTTATTTTAAAAAAATTCCCGCATTTGATTGCCTTGTTTCAAGCGATTGGCTGGTGGCTAAAATAAATAAATTTATAACTCAAATTTTTAGCATGCAGCAACTTCTGTCAATCAAAATATTATAATATTATATTAATCATGTACAATTAAGTTTTTTTTAGATAAAATTTTTATATGATATAATTGAAGATCTTCTTTAAATATTATTGTGCTAATATATTTGAGAAAATAGAGGATGTTTTTATCATCTTAGAATCGAAATATCACATGCACATAATTAAATTAAAAGCAACTCCTAAGGATGCAAATTTTTTATGTAAAAAGTTCAGGAAAAAAAGAAATTCACTGTATTCTCTCAATTATGATATAAATAAAAATAGAATATTTGTACTTATTTTTTATCTTTATATAAGGTGTGTGTGTGTATATATATATATATATATATGAAGATTTATTATTCTCCTAACAATTAGTACCAAAATTTTAATCTAGAAAACTTCTAAATCAATTTTGGAGGATGAAAAGATCAAAACCACTAAGTTTGATTACTTGAATTTTAAGTTATAAGAAATACAATTATATGACAATATGTATCAAGGAAAGTTCCATTAACACTAAAGGGAGTAAAATAAATGATCAGCCAATTGTGAATAGTGAGAGTTGATGGGCAGATAGACTATTGTGATCACTCACCTACCCTTTAACATGAATGCCACTTTTAACACCTTTAATGCTAGTTTTGGCTAAGTAAACAACTAGGAGGCATGCCAACTCAGAGAGAAAGGAGAGAAAGTTTTTCATGTGCTTGTAGAAGAGAGGTCTTTTACTTCTTAAAGATGAAGGAAATGATGCTAGTTTTGGTTAAGTAAAAAAAGAAAAACTTTCATTCATAATAGGGATAAGTTTTTGTTTGAACTTTTATAATAGAAGAGGGAATATATTAATATTAAAAGTAACTTATTCGCATCAAGCCTCATTTTTGTAGCATGTGGTGTGCACTCATGTAATCATGATGGATAGTATGGGACTTCTATTATTATTTTTATTTTTTATATGAGTTGTAATCTTGATATGCCTAAAAATCTTAGTAGAACTTTTTGATCTTTTAACTAATATGACTGTAGATGAACCTTAAAGTTATATGTTGGGTTTATGATCATACTATGTTTGGTGTTTCATCATCTTTTGATTTTTGTGTTCAAGTTTTATCATCAACCTATAATGGGCATTACAAAAGTTATGGTTAAAACATTTAAATTTTAAAACTAAATTCTTAAAAAAATAATTAGATTTTGTAGATCAATCCCTCTTAAGATTTAATATTGATGAGAACCTCAATGAATCGGTATTCTCTTTTATTGTTGATTATTCTTCAAGAAACCTAGCTAAATCTAATCATATTTTCATTTATAGTAAAAAACTCCCTTAGAAAAATAAAATTTTATTTTCTTGAATTTTAAATATTTTGATACACATGTATGATAAATACATGATTAAGGAGGAACCCCTCGCATTACAAATGCAATTATTTTTGAAGTTATAATTATAACATGTAAACAACTAACATATAAGCTTATATTCTCACTAGATTATATATTATCCTTTGAAATATTGTATTAGCTAGTCCACACGCTATATAGCATCATGCCTTCAACGTAAACTAGGGTAAAGTCTTCAGATGAAATAAATGCATAGAAAATATCAATTTCTTCATAAAAATAACAAATATTGTTATTCATCTAAATAAAACTACATTGATTTTGATGATCTTTTACAGATAAAAAAAATTGACGGAAGAAGAAATAATTTGAGATTTCATGCACAAACTCTTACCTGGAGCAAAAATAATGAGGATCAAGAGAAGGAAGGAAACTCTCATCAAACACTTGGCCATTGATTATTTCAGTAGTTAGCAAAAAGTATTGTTTTATAATTCTTAATTTCTTAGCTTATATCGCTTGATATAAGCAATTAATATCAAATTATATATAGTCATAATGTCCATGAATGGAAACTTTTATGACCTTTAGTAATTAAAATACTTTTGAATAAAATCAGCAGGTCAATTACTTCAAAATATTATGCAAGGTTTGGGAGTAAGAATTAAGAAGTTACATTGAAGGTAATAACCAATTATAATAACATGAACATTAACAATTAATGACAACTTTCATGAAAAAATGATGTCTGAGATTCCCTTGGAGTATATTCATAATTTATGAAACATATAAGGTTTTGCACTAGTGGCCTCAATGATCATTTCTCAAGTTCATTTATATTTAAAAGTCTAATATTATAATGTATCTTAGTCATAACCCATATCATCAATAGTGCCATATATTTTTTGGATACCATCATCATCAATATCATGATCAGAAGCCATCATTTAATATTGTCACTCTCTATTGATTATGTTTGGTTATCAACATCGTCAATAATCATTGGCATAATTACATTTCATTACAACACCTACCATCATTGTCTGCTTATCATCATTAACAACAACCATCACTATGCATCATCAATAACTATTGTTGTCAGTTATCATCATTAGTTGTACATTGCATATCTGCCTACTAACAACATTTACATATCTTCTATCAATTTTTTGTCATTGCAATGGTTAGGCTTGGTCAAACTAGCCTACAAAGTCATAAATAGAGAAAGGATTTTACATTTTAATGGGAACTTAAATTAGCTTTAATATGCAACCATTCAATGCCTTTCAAAAATTTAAGCTATCCCAAATCATCATTAAACTTATTTGGAGGGTTTTAAAAGGTTTTAATGAGCTTTTGGCTAGTGTATTTCATAGCGCTAGATCTAATATCAGTGCTAGGTCAATTATGTGAGATGTTGCATTCACATAGAATAAAATGAGACTCTAAGCCATTGACATGCAACTTTTAAGGCCATATCATTGTTAAGGAAGTCTGAATATATGAGAATTAAGTTACTCCAATAAATTTTAAGAATTTTTTCTAAATAATTTAACTTGCATAAAAATATAACAATAATATTGCAAACACTTTAACATCATTATAAGATGCTTTTTAATGATTTTCAAATAGTTCAATAGTTTTTTTCACATTTAATTATATCAAATTAAGATGACGCAATATAAATTGTTGGGATCATAAAAATGTTTATATATAGTCTCATTACTTCTGACAGAAAGCACACATACCCATCAATGCTACTTTGCATATTGAACCAATGAGTAGTTTAACTTAGTTTAAATTTAATTACATAATAAACAAGCTCGAAGTAGCATGACAAACCTCACTATAGAAAATGCATCTATAACTAATGAAATTTTTGGTAGAATAATCTATTGGAAAAAGCTGACAAAAGTATCAAATTTTCTATAAATAAAAATTTTTATTATAAACCCGTTATTAATCCACGATGAAACCCTTCCCCAACATTTCCTTTCTTTCTTTCTTTGCTCTCATCAAGACTCATAAATTAGTTCCTAGCTAATTTCCAAATCTTCATGCAAAGGTTAGATTTCTTCAATTTCTTTATAAATCCAATGGTAAAACTATTCCATTAATTGCTAATAAAGTTTATTTATAACTTCATCTAATTACTTTTGTATTTTATGAATTTGAAATTATTGAATAGTTTTTCAATTTCTTGATTAAATTTTGTTGAAACTTATTTTGAATCCAAGCATCTCACAATACTTTTTAGTTTAGAGTTAGATCTATGATTCTTTTAGATCTATATATATATATATATATACTATATATATATATATATATATATATATATATATATATATATATATATATATATATATATATATATATATATATATATATATATATATATATATATATATATATATATATATATATATATATATCTCTTCTCTTCCCTCTCTTTAAGATGATTGTGGAAAATTATTTCTTAATTTTCTAGTTGAAGATGATTTTCCTCTTATAGGTTTAACAAATGATTTAAAATATGGAGAGAGAAAATGTTGAAGGGAAGAAGGTAATGACCAAGCATGTGAGAATGGAGGTTTTTGACCTAAATATGGTCTTGTAAAATGGGGAACTGACTAGTTTTAAGTTAACATGCCATTTCTTAGATACTTTATTATTAAACTTAATTTTAACATTTTTATCTACTTTCTATACATATGGATCAATTTTATGATTAGCAATTGGCCTTAGTGTATTAATATTAAGAATAATCCAATAATTTGAAAATGTGATTTCTTTTCATTATATCATCTTTAATTAGGTAGTTTGTGTTACACATAGTTTATAGTTTTTAGAGTAAGATTATTGATTCTAAAATATTTTTTATCCTCATATAACATATGAATATCAACAATAAAATACGATGAATGTATAATAATTTGCATACAACCAAAAAAATTAAGTGATGAATTCTTAAAATGTATTAAGTACTTTGTGTATGTGGCAGCACAAATTTTTTATTTATCTTTCAGAGAACAAAAAATTTTAATGTCTCAGGAGAGAAGAATTAAGTGTGCTTAATAATAGATGAAGTAAGATTGAACTTATATTACTAAGAGTTTCAACCAAATTATTGATTTTGAACTTCACATGATAAGTTTGAGATACATATTAATGCTCGTAATGTAGCTTTGTTAAACTTTACACCTTCAAATGAACGATTCTAGAAGATATGAAGCAACGGTATTTGATGTAGCAAAAGCTTAGTTTATAGGAGTAAAGGAGGAGACACCAAATATAGAGAATGTATATTAGAGTTATAGGTGCAAAAATGACAATATATATGAAACTCTTTTTTATTTTTTTCTTCTATGTATAGGTTTCTGGTGTATTTTCGATGGCCTCTTCATTGCGTAGCTTGATTCAAAAATTATTTAGCTAAAAAAACAATCAAAAAATTTATAGCAGAATTTTTTGACATATTTTTGGCAAAAATTCAGTTAAAAATTTTTGACTATTTTTTCTATTGGAACTTTTGTCTTGAAATTTTTTGACAAAATTCCTCAATTCCGATGTTGCATTCCACATCTATAAGAGTGAATTTATGACAAAATTTTAGTTAGAAATTCGTAGAAGTTTTTCAATAGATTTTTTTGTTGTAAGAATGTATTTCTAACTAAAGATTTTTTGATGGAATAAATTTCATTCAAAATTTGTCAAAACTCTTTTACCAACAAAAATTGATGTTTTTTAACAAAAAATTTCATCATAAATAGGTTTTGTTTGCAGTTCCTTAAAAAAATATTTAAAGTGTTCCAACAAGCTCATAGACATTCAAAATGTTAGTTTTAAATGTGGTCTAATCTCATTAAAAAAATATTAAATGTAACTCACATTTTCAAGTTTATAACACTTTTCCTCTATGTTTTGTAATTCATAAATTATTTTCTTAGTCTCTAATTATTGCTTTGTAACTCCTTTCCTCCAAATTTTGTAACTCTTGAACTCCTTTATAACCCTTTACCTTTTTGATTTATAATTCTGTTGAGTGCAGGATGATTTGGGTCAGTAGTATAGAAGAATTTGGTGTCTTAGTGTTGCACAAAAGTTCTGCACACAGCAGAAAAGTTTGAGTGGCATCAAGATTTTTACGTGGAAAACCCAAGAAGGGAAAAACCACTGGGCCTATCTTACTTGGTAATAATTTCATTATATTAGTTATTGTTACAATTATTATCCTTTCTCAAAAGTTAGAGAATGATAGCTTATAAGAGTAAGTTTTGAAACAAACTTCACTAGATTAGTGACGAAGACTTTGCTTGAGGTGGTAGTCTGATTATCCGATGATAACTATCGAGAGATGGTTAGGTGGGGGTCAATAGAATCGGCGCATGGTGACCGTGGTGACCATGGTGGTCGGCCGATTCACCGTGATCCGGCAATAGTTGTGACCTATGATCTGCGATGATCAGATTTTTTATTTGAATGCTCAAATGAAGTCATACTTAAGAGATCTTAGGCTTATTAGATCCGAATCATCAAGATGCTGTATTTGACTATAAACATTTCATATTTAGGAGCTATTTAGGGATCTGACTGATATCCCGAAGTTTTCAATTATATTTTGAGTGCTTGATCTGGGCTAGTTTGGGCTCAGAATCAGATTGCTCTCGATCTAATCAAGGTGTTTAATAGCAGCTCTATAATGATTGAAAGAGAGTTTCAAAGATTAAAATTTTGATTCTAAGTGATGTTCACATACATCAAGATTCGTGCTTTAACTAAGACATTTTTCAATGACATATCAATTGTCCCTCCTATTTTTGGATGATATCATTTCTATCATCCAAAAATACATGTCAAAATAATTGAAATTAATAACTTCTTCAATTTTAATGAAATTTACAAGTTTATTAACCTTTGTGTTAGATATAGTTTAAGAGAATAAATCTTCATGAGCACGCGAAGCTATGATCATGGAGGTGGGCACAAGAGGCTAGTCACACGGGTGCATAAGGCCACGAATGCGTAGGCAAGCAGAGCGGTGGATGCACGAGGCCATAATCAACTTGGTGTAGGCACACACATGCAAACATGCAGGGATGTGGGTAAGGGAGCCACAAGAGCACATGGTGCTATCGGAGGCCATGGCACGAGGCCCTTGGGATGCCGATGACGGGGGGGGGGCGGGGGTGCTCGCATTCTGCGCTGCAGTGCATGGTAGTATGGGTGCCCGCTTTTCCTTGAAAGAGGCATCAATTGTCATCGTTAGATCGATCGGGTTTGAAGGAAATCTAGTTCCATAATTTGTATGGTGAGGCTCTGATTTTCCATTGAAAGAGGTATTAACTATCTTCGTCAGAGCGACATGGTTTGGAGGTGACCAAGGCTCGTAGTTCATACGACGAGGCTCCAATTTTCTCTCGAAAGAGGCATCAACTATCCTCATCAGACTGACCGAGTTTGGAGGTGATCAAGGCCATAGATCATATGACGAGGCTCTGATTTTCTCTTAAAAGAGGCATCAACTGTCCTCGTCAGACCAACTAGGTTTGGAGGTGATCAAAGCCTGCAGTTCATACGACGATGCTCCGATTTTCCCTTGAAAGAGGCATTAACTATCCTAGTCGGACCAACCAGGTTTGGAGGTGACCAAGACCCATAGTTTATATGGCGAGGCTTTAATTTTCCCTCAAAGAGACATCAACTGTTATCGTCAGACCGACCAGGTTCAGAGGCGATCAAGGCTCGTAGTTCATACGACGAAGCTCTAGTTTTCCCTCGAAATGGTTGTCAACTATCCTCATCGAACCAACCAGGTTTGGAGGTGGCTAAGACCCATATTTTCTTTAGAAAATTGATTCTCTTGAAACTCCAATGGATGGTTCAATAGTTGACAACTGCCAAGGTTGTGGGGAAGCATCGCTTATGAACCTTTCCTTGAAGAACTCAGAAAATCTATCAAATAATTTCAGCATATTATTAGAAAAAAAAGAGAGCTAGCTTCTTTGGTGAACTCATATATATATATATATATATATATATATATATATATATATATATATATATATATATATATATATATATATATATATATATATATATATATATATCATATCATAGAAAAAATTATATCCAAAACTGTCCATGAAAGACAAGGTATGGAGAGGATGTGCCCAAGTATTGAAGTTAATGAGTTACTTTACATATATTTCGGACCTTTGTCCCTCTCTCCTCTTTTTTGTTACGTACTTATTATACATTTTTATAGGATGATGGTCAGAAGAAGTCTAATAACACGATAACTATAGATGATATATCATCCGCCATCACATCTGACAGTTTAATAGTGCTCCGTAAGAAATTTCACTTTCCAAATGAGTTGGTGGCTCTTGTTGCAAAAAAGTTCGATCGGGCATGTTTTCCTCCACAATGACAAATTACTATTTCTAAAATGATTCTTCATGCAGGACTGTGATTCCCTTTGGCTTTGAATTTATTGAAATTTTTAAAATATGCGGTGTAGCTTTATCACAATTTTTATTTTGAGCTTTGATGATCATTATCGATTTGACCATCTTCTTTAGGGAGTGTGGTGTGACTTTGAACATCAAGTACCTATGCAGAATGTGTAGATTCATATGTAATGTTCAGGGGCTTATTTCATATCGATGTATAAAAATTAGATAGAATTTTCAGCACGGGATCCGTCTAGAAGTTGGTCTAATGGATTCTTTTTTATGAAAAATGAGTGGGGTCTCTCAGAGAGATAGGGAAGATTGAACGACCTTCAGATCCATTACTAATTGAGGAGAATGAAATATTAAAAATTCTCAATGTTCCTAATGTAGGAAGCTTACAACATGAGTTATGCGCATTGACAAGTATATAGTTGAAGATAGGATGTTAAGGTTGGCCTTTCTATTCAAGTAGGGATGTCTCATGCTCTTCCACTGAAGAGATCAAGTAAACATAATGAAAGGTCTCTTAATATTCAAAAAATTCTTTCAAAAAGCCCGTTACGAAGTCATGGTGACAACAATGCTTCATCTCTAAAGAAAAAAGAAGACATATGCTAAAGTATTATGCCAAATAATAGTGAAGGCTGTGGAGAATGTGTTCTCCCCCAGTTGGCCTCTTAGAGTTTAGCTATCTTGGCTCATAATAGGGAGATTCGTCCCTCAAAGCGGCATATTCTTGAGGAGATGTTAAAGCACACATGCACTGGACATCAACGAGCAAATGAATTAGTATGTTATCTTCATTTTCTCTTTCTTTTCTTCTCTTATTATTATTATGATTATGATTATGATTATTATTATTATTATTATTATTATTATTATTATTATTAATATTATTATTACTATTATTATTATTATTATTTAAGTCTAATATTTGTGACTTTTTGATCATAGATAACCCAAATATTAGGGCTTATGACTCACTTGGGTGTTACTCTAGATGAGTGAAAAACAAAATTTATGAAGATAAAATACTTGTAAGTTGAGTACGAACGAAGAATGAGTGCTAAGGTCAAAGAAGTGACAGGTCTGGAGGATCAACTAACTGGGTGTAGAACTGAGCTGGCGAACATGTCAACTTCTCTTTCTCTCTAATGTTAGGAGGTGAAGCGTACTCATGATGAGCTGATTGAGGTGAGGGCAGAGACTCACCAGAAGAGAAAAGACTTAAGAAATTTGCAGCAGAGTAGAAAGCCCTTGAAATAGAGAAGAAATCATTACATGATAGTCTTTTTGAGAAGGAGCTTATTTTGTTTAAAGCAAAAGCAAATGTCATATCCTTGAAGGTAGTGGAAGACTTTAAGAACACTCTAGCTTATTATGATACTATCGAGGATCATATCCAAGATGCTCATAATCATATTCTTGATGTTGAAGTGAAGGACTTAAAGCGCCAATGTTTGGAGGAAGGCTTTATCTGAGGATTCCTAAAAGGAATTCGCTTAGTACATCACACAACTAGGGTTAGTATTGAGAATCTATCTCCCAGGAAAGTATCTAAATACTCTTCACCAGATTTAGGAGATGAAGAGGTTTAAAGTGAGTTTAAGAAAACATCTTTCAGCAGTGAGGAGGATGTTGATATCATGTAGTATTATATATATTAATGGAGGATGAATTTCTTTTCCTTTTATTTTTTGTTGCTTTTGTATTTGAAATTTTATTTTTTTCTTATATCATCATATTAGAGCTATCAATTATATTAGTAAACTAAAAATTTTGAGTGATTTATTCTTCTTTTTTTTGACCTATTCGAGGCCAGAATATTATTCGATGACACTAACTTGTATGGAAGAGGTCGTGGGAAGTCCACCAAAGACTTTTTGACCTATTTTAGGCATTAATCAAAGTATTATTTGATGTCTTATATTTATGGAAGTGGTCATATCAAATCCCCTTGGGATTGATCATGCCTCGACTGAGACACATCGTGAGTTTTGCATTTTTCAAGTAAGAGGATTGAATGAAGAAGATTATTTATGTGTAACAAGCTTGTGAGAAAAAGCCATAAACTCATTACTTTAATAAGGTCGGTGATATAATATTATCATAAGATAACTTAGAGATAGGAATGAGGTAATTGTTTAGAGAGAGGTAACAGAAGATAAGAGGTGGAGATGAAAGATAAACGAGATTCTCCATATTTAACTGATAGTACTTTCAGAGATTCTCCATATTCCAAGTTCAAGGAAAGGTTTTTCCCTTTGTATCTTTGAGCTTAAATGTTCCTGGCTTGATCATAGCTGTACCTATATAAGGGCCCTCCCAAAGAGGTGAGAGCTTATTGTGTCGAGGGCTTTTGCTAGCAGCTTCAAGGCTTTGTAGGACCAAGTCACCGATAGAGATGGGATGAGGTTTAACTTTTCTATTGAAGTGATGAGCTACTCTATGGTGGTAGGAAGCAGTCCGAAGTAGGGCCATGTCATGACTTTCAGGGAGTAGGTCTAAGTTAAGTCAGAGTTTTTCTTCATCATTATTATGATTGAATGATTAAACTCTCAGACTTGGAATTCTAATATTTACTAGAATAATAACCTCTATGCCAAAACACAAATTATATGGTGTCTCACCGGACAGAGTTGATGAAGTAGTGCGATAAGCCAAAAGAACACTAGAGAGCACCTCAACCCATTGCCCCCCAGCCTTCTCAAGGTGCATTTTTAACCATTTTGAGTATAGTCATATTGGTCGCTTCAATCTATCCATTAGTTTGAGGATGGGCTACAGTCGTATGTATTAGCTGAATGTGAAGATCTTAGCAAAAAGATGTAAAAACTTTTCTAGTAAATTAGGTTCCATTATCAGTGATGATCTTTATAGGAAGATTGAATTGACATATTATCCAAACAAATTGCTTAGAAATTGCCTCTATGATTTTAGTGAGTGGTTCAGCCTCCACCCATTTAGTGAAGTAGTCAATAGCTAGAATGATAAACTTTGGTTGCCATGATGATACTGGAAAAGGTCCCATGATATCAATTCTCCATTGAGCAAAAGGTCATGGGCTTTGAAGGGATGAGAGCTTTATAGGTGGTATATGAGAGAGGTTAAAGTGCAACTGACAATTTGTATCTTTTTTTGTGAAATCCAGGGTGTCTTGCCTCATCGTAGGCCAGTAGAATGATTGCCTCATGATTTTAACGGTTAGTGCTCTTCCTCCTAGGTGTTCCTTACATATTCCAGATTGAACCTCTCTTAATGTGTAATCATCCTCTGATGGTGAGAGGAATTTAAGGTATGGTCCATAAAAATCTCTTTTCTATAGTTCACCTCAGATAATAATAAAGTTTACTACTTATCTTTTGAGATGAATTGCAACAGTTGGGTCTTCGAGAAAGGTCCCTTCTTGTAGAAAGGGTAGGATGGGGTCCATCCATGAAGGTTCTTTCATCTCATCAATAACTTGTATTACCCATGACCTTTGAATACTATGAAAATATATCTCCTCGATGCACCTTCTCTTAAAAAGATCTCCAGTAGTTGAGGTAGTAAGCTTAAAGAGAGCATTAGCTCTAGTGTTCTTCTCTCGAAGTATGTGAATGATTTGATGCATCTTGATATGTATAAGAAGTGACCTCACCAAGCTAAGTTATTGTGCTAGCTGAGGGCTATGAGCATTAAAATATCCCTCAACTTGGGAGGCAACAAGCTGAGAGTCAATGTAGATCATTAAGTTTTGAACTTCATAATCCATAGCAAGCCTTAACCTTATGATGAGAGCATCATATTCAGCCACATTATTAGTTGCAGGGAACTTTAAGTAAAGTCCATACTCTAAGGTGTCTTGTCAGGGGGAATAAGCAAGATCCTTGCTTCAACACCAACATTTCCTGAAGTTCCATCAACATAGAGGGTCCATTGAGGAAATGAAATGGATGTAATAGATAGCTCATTTGGAGTAGGGACAACGCACTCAACTATAAAGTCTGTGAGTACTTGAGACTTTATATCTGGTCTGGGTAGAAAATGAATGCCAAACTCTCTCAATTCTATGGACCACTTGATTAACTTTCTCAACACCTCCAATTTTTGTAGAATGGTCCACAATGATAAATGAGTATAATCACTAATGGTGTGAGCTTGGAAGTATGGGAACAATTTTCGTGCTGAGAAAATTAAATACAAAGCAATCTTATCTGCTAGTGGATAATGACTTTCTGTGTTAGAGAGAATTTTTCCAACATAATAGATTGATCGTTGTATCACATTTTCCTCTTGCACTAAAATTGTGTTTATTGCATGGGAGGAGACTACAAGATATATGTATAATATCTCTTCCAGGATAAATTTGGACAGTAAGGGTGGAGATGCTAAATATTCTTTTAGTTGCTCAAAAGCAGCTTGACACACATCAGCCGCTAGAAATTATTATTTTTAACTCCCTTTAATATTTTAAAGAATGACAAGTATTTATCTCTAGAATAAGCTAAGAAGTGGGATAAGGTGGGAATCCGTCCATTCAAGCATTAAACTTCCTTGATTTTTTTTGGAGGAGCCATATCTTTGAGTGCTTTAATTTTCTCTAGATTAGCTTCAATCCTGTGATGAATGACCATGAACCTAAAAAATTTTCTCGATGTAACCCCAAAGACACACTTGGTTGGGTTGAGTTGTATGTTATAACATTTATGGGTGTTTTTTTTAATTTTTTGATCTTCATTCTAATCTTTTTGGAAAAAGAAATAAAATGAAGAATAGAAAATAATACGCCTTGTCGGGACACCACATAGATCCGTTGATGTTCTTATTAGGGTGATCAGGTACGATATTGAGGAATAGTGTATTATCTTGAAAAATAGAAGTCACCATCCTACAATGAACCTAATCACCTGAATAAGGATTTCTAAGGGCAATGGCTCTTCACATGTACCAAAGATTCTTCCCCTACTTTACATAGAAAAGTAAAGTAGGGTTTATCTTAAATCAGGTTTGTTAAGTTCCCTATGGAGGCAAGCCCCCATATTTAATTACATTTTAAGGAATGAGATCCCTTAAGAATACTCTTGATTAAGGTAAATGATCATTGTCTCCAAAGATTTCAAAGATAGGACTATAAATCAATTGGTTATTTTTGAAAGATCAAGTGGGATTGATCAAGAGGAGGGAGTTATTATCGAAACCAAAAGGAGATGAGTAGGGGATGCTCATGATACTAGGAAGCCTAGTAAGCATCTCAAACTATCCTATGGTTGGGCTTTACATTTTTGAAATTGAGGAGAATTATTTGTTTGAGTTAAATTTTTATTAAAAATTTAGGGCTTACAATTCCATAACATAAGATCATGAAAATGCATAAGAGGTGAGAATTTATGCTTGTAGCCCATAAAGGGGAGAAGCAACCTCAGATCCTAAATTTAGGGAGCTTTACTGAGGGCCAAAACATAACCTAAATCTAAGGCGAAAATGGGCATATGGTTTACCTCTAAAAGAGAGAATAAACCACCTAACTATTTGGACTTACAACCGCCTGGGGGTATCCACTAACTAACTCCTACAATTTTAAATTCATGTAGGCAAGTCATATGCTTTTTTTGCAAGATAGCTAAGCATTGTTTATTTAGAAGAGGCAGTCCTAAGTAAACACACTCCCTAAGAAACTAGATCATGTAGGGCATGATTAATGACTTAAATCTAATACATATTTTTTTATATATTTTATTTTCATTTTGGACAATTGATTTGACACATGTTATGTGATTCATATGCCTAATGCATGAGAAATTAGATTATGGGCCAAAATCAGCGAGAAGGGAGGTGTGTTTTCACCATAGCTCTCAAAACTCAAGCCAAGTTCCTTGGCACGGGTGGAAGCCCTCCATAACAAGAGTGAAACAAAATGCTTTTTATGCATGAAGTGAGAACATACAACATCCAGCTAAGGGGATGCTAATTCTTTTATCTTGATTTTATAACCTAGGCTTTAGGTGAGGTTATGAGTTATTAATTTTTAGTTTTGAGTTAATTAATTTAATAAACAATTTATTTTTTTCTAGGAGCCTAATCGTCATCCAGGCCATACATCAAAGACAAGAAGAAACTTGGAAAATATGCCATCTTAATGCACAAGCTAAATAAACATCAATCAATTTATAAAGCTAGCACAAAAGACTAAGAGGCCTTTTATGGTCGGGCACCACCGCACAAACCCGAAAAGACAAATGTGAGTAGCTGAGCTCTACCCTTATACAACCCAGATTATAAATAAATTAATTACAATCAAGCAAGAATTCATGTTATGGGGCGTCTTCATTCTTCATTCTTCATTTCTTCTTTTCTTCACTTCTTTCTTTCTTTGTTTCTTCTCTTCTTTCTTCTTTTGGCTCCTTCTTTGATTGGTTGGAATGTGTATGATCCAAAGGCTTCACATGATACATAAATTGTAATCTTATGACCAATGTTCATCCTAATCCCTCATAACATTCATTCCAAATCCTAATTACAAAATTACATGAAAATGGGAAAATAAATCTAATTAAAATCTGTAAAATAGATATTAGCTAAATAAACGATACAATCACAAGCATGTATATGAATAATTTATACTTAGCACCCCACCCAAGGGTAACCAAGTCCACCTAGCCTATTTGGATTATGCTTAGGGATATAAGCAACCTGCACAGCAAAAGTAGTTATATTTTGATTACAACGCCCCTTAAGCACAATCCCCTGCAGAAGATAATGATTAGACTAAGAGCATCCTACCATTCAGTGTACGCACATGCACCCTAACATCCAAGCTAAAACATTACATTATAAAACAAAAGCAAGCATCAAATCATGCACTACCCTAACATAAGACTAGAAATGTGACTTAGTCTAATGTGTGTGCGATGTAAGGCTTGGTGGTATGTCTTAGCTAGGCTTTAAGGTTAGAGTTTTCTAAGTGTGAGAGGGTTCAACTTAGAAGGGTGGTTTCAATTTAAGTTTTTTAGTTGATTTAGTTGATTTTATTTGATGATTTGATTTCGTTTGAATGAACCTACACTTAATTACTAAGTTGTAAGAGAGAGAAAGAATTTCTAAGGTACATTCATTAGTGATTTTTATTTAGTGAATGTTTTATTCTATGTTTTAGTTAATCATAAGTTTAGATGAACTCTAAATAAACTTATTCAACTAGAAAGATATTTTAAGATTAATTAAAGTGAATTACTATCATAAAACACACAACACTTTATTTCTTTCTAACATGTGTATCATGTATATGAATGAATCCTAAGCATATCTATACAAGCAAATAAAAATTTTAGCACACCTTCATTATGAGTGCTAAGAGATTTTCATGTATGCAAGTTTTTGTTAAGTAGAAAAGAGGAATTCTTCTATCCATTATTCATATGTACATTTACATGTATGAAAGACATAAGTGAGTATGACACCATTGTTCTACACCAGGGGTGTAAGGTACAAGACCTACTTGGGGCTACTTAAAGCCTCGCAACCCCGGGGTGTCCAGACTAATATACCACTTTTTTTAAATACATGTGCATGTACAAAAAGAAATGCATGGAAAGATAATCATGCAAAGGTTTATGTTTGTTTGTTTTTTGGTTGTTTAATTTACATGTGTGACATGGAGTTCCTCCTTAAGTCATGACATAGAAGTGTATATGAATGGATTTAAGCAAGTGTTGTATCCTTTTCAAATGGACTATACACTTTGCTAATCCCATACAAGCCTATGTTAAGAAAAGAGAAGGGAATCACATAACACATTTTTATAATCAAATGCAAGCTTATAAGTAATTATATGTTGCACACCTTCATTTTGTAATGTTTGATTTATAAGTTTTGAAAGTAATTTCAAATTTTATAGTGATAATAGCTATTCATATTCTTACTTTAGTCAAAGCATGCAATTTGACATAAAGAAAACATTTCATTTTTAATTTGATTTTTCAAAAGATATGAATGGATGATTTCATATGACATACACATTTAGCATGCTAGGAAAGAAATAAAGTGATGTAAGCATGTAACTTCACTCACCCTAATTAATTCCTAAAGATAATCCTATGGAATAAGATTATTTAAAGTGAATCAAAGTTGGTTTAAGGAAATTTTGATTTTTGGTTTGAGTTTGATTTGATTTAGGAAAATGTGAATATGTTTATTGGTCCTAACCCATTCCCCCATGTGTGAATTGATTTAGTTTAATTTTTAGATGATTAGATTGATTTTAAATTTTGTTTAGGTTAAGGTGTGAATTAAGTTCATTAATTACCCATTACCTACACCACTTTAACATATTTAATCAAATAATTATGAGCCAATATATGACATAAAATCACAAGAAATTTAAATCAGCAATGGACCTAAGAAAGAAAGGGGCCTAATGCATTTGGCTCATAATTAATGATTAATTAAGCTAAAGGGTTTAATTTAAGTACTTTCATAACCCTTCCCACACATATGGGTTAGATATGATTTCCTTAAGCTACTTAGGTTATTGAACACCTAAGTATCTACCCAAGAAAGAATTAATTAAGTTCAGTTTTGATTAATTAAGCCATTTAATAAAGTGATTAAACTATTTAATTAATTTACACCTTAATTAGATTTTTATCCAAATGAAATAAACTTAGGGGAAAAGATTTAGGAATGAACTCCTAATCTCATTCCCTAAGTCCATTCACTATTCTAAGGTAATTAACAAACTTAATTAATGAATTTATCACTATTTAAAAAGTTAATTAATCATTTATATGATTAAAGGAGTAATTAGGAGTGAATCAAGTAATTTCCCTAATTAAATCATTAATAAATCCTAAGAAAATTAATGGAGACAGAAGTCATCCCACTAAATATACATAAGGAGTTTGATATTAATCAATGGAATAATTAGGGAGTAATTAACATAATTATATTCCCAATAAAACCTAAATTGCATGAAATTTGTTGTTCAAAATCAATTAAACTTAATTTTATAGTATTCCCCTTTGAAACATCTTCAAAATACATTTTAGTTTGTATTTTTTTTTATTTTTCTTTATTTGATTATGTATTTTTAAAGATTTTATGATTAAAAATTAATTAAATCCTTAATTATATAACTAATCCCATCGGTGCCATAAGGACCGCTGATGTAGCACGCGCTTTCCACATGGTATGACGAGATTGGTTATTTAAGTTGTCACATCCTATGTCACGTCAGTTGGTAGTGCTACGCAATTTCTCTCTTGATCGTCCGATCAAAGATTGGACAGCCAGAATTATACCCACGATTCTAATAAGATAAATGAGAGGATCTCACTTGTTTTAATTAGGACCATCCATCCATAATGCGCGGATGGACGGTCCATGATTCATACCTGCGCTCGCTTACGGGAGATGGTGACTGTCCGTCACTTAGGACTTGATCCGAGTTTGATTGAGCTTGGATTGAGCCAAAATTGATCACACATAATCTAAGAGCAAGCACAAAAAGATCCAACGACCAATTTGCAATGGGATGAAACTTTCTCTGATAAAGGACCAAAGAAATCTACACTTAGGCTTAGTTTTGATCCATACCTTGTTGAAGGCTATCACCGGTGCTCCCAACCATCGAGGTAGCTTCATCTAGTGTAGACAAGGCCCTGTTAAAGGTTTGAGGGCTTAAGGTAGAGTAGATCACCCTATTGATCAAAGTCCTCTTCAAATGCTTATGGCCTTAGTGTAGCTATCCCCTCCTATGCCTTGGAAGCTTGGATGAAGACTTGGGTGAGCTCGATTAGGTCTTTTGAGGGTGCTTGGAAGAGGAATTGACCTCTGTTAAAGAATTGAATGAGATGGATTTTTTTACTCACCTCCCTTATTTTTGGTTTAAGTAAAATAAAAAATGGAGAATTCAAATTAGCTTCGAAAACCTTGGGGGAGTTTGCAATTGCTTTCTCTGAGTTCCTATGCCTCAATTGAAAGTGAATCAATGCAATTCAAGTGAAATTAGGGAGAGTATATCTCCCCCCACAAGGATCAAATGGTCAAGCTTGGCTTTGCCATTTTGATCAAATTTCACTATGAGTGGGTTGGTTAGGCCATTTTTGATGCCATGTGGTTCAGTTTTGGTAGAGAGGAGTAGTGGAGGAGTTTCACATGTGGAGAATGAGAGTATGAAGGTGATCCATGTGTTCATTTCCAAGTGGGTGGTCAGTTTTGGCCTTGGGTTGGGTTTGGTTGATCCAAACCTATTGGGTCATGTGCACCACACTCATTAGTGTCCACTTGGTCAACTAAGAGGGTGCAAAGTGGTCATGGAAAGGATATGACCAAATTCCAAGTGGAATTGGCCATAGGTTACCCCTTGAACTAGGGGTAAAATGGTCATTTGGCTTTGATTTTATTTTAGGTAGATTTAGAATAGTTTGAAATTGGGTTGGTCCAAATTTTAAGGAATTTGGAGTTGATTTGATGTCATTTGGCTCATGTTGACTCATTTAGGTCAAAATGGGTCAACTTGGGTTAAGTTGACCAATTGGTCAAATTGGGTCAAATCAAGGGTTGGTCAAGTTGGTATGACCAATTGAAATATTTTGGCATCATTGGTTTAGTTCAATTTAGTTTATATTTGGATTTGGTTCATTTGATTTCATTTAGGTCAAATGGGTCTAGTTGACCAATTTGACCCATTTGACCCAATTAGGTTAGGTCATGGGTTGGTTTAGGTTTGGTTAGTCATTTGAAATGTTTTTCAAGCTTTGGTTTCAAAATTTTAGTTTTATTTGATTTTGGCTCAATTTGACCTTTTAGGTTAAGTTGGGTTCATGGTCAATTGGGCTAAGTTGAGTCTAATTGGCGAATTAGGGTTGTGGTCAAGTTCAACAAGTGATTTAGAATGAACTTGATCCATGGGTTGCAATCATTTTGGCTTAGATCAAGTTTTGACACATTTTGACTTTTTAGATCAAGTTGGGTCAACTTAGTTCAAGTGGTCAATTGGGCTAGGTTAGGCTCAAATGATGACTTGGTCAAGTTTAAACATTGATCATGAATTGGTTTTGATCAATGGTTTTAATCAATTTGGCCTATGATGAATTTTATCTAGTTTAGGTTTGATTTGGGTTAAGTGTTGACTTGGTCAACCCTTAGGCTTGACTTGGTTTGACCTAATTTGAGTGATTGATCATCTTATGATGACTGTTGCTCACAATGTGAGGCTTAGGTGGGTTTAGTTCAATCCAATTTGGGTAGGATTGGAATTTGGATCAAAAGGGTGCTTTAGGTCACTTTGGGTCAAGTGAGCCTAAGTGAGTCAGTTGACTTGATCAAGGCTTGATTCAAGTTTGGTTGGACTTACATATGGACCTATGATTGAAATATAAATCCATTTGCAAGTGATTTGAAGTCAAATGGGTTTTAATTCATTTGACAATTTCAAGTTCAAAGGTTTGAACATGGGTTTGATTTGAGTTTGAGTTTTGAATTTAGTTTTGGTTTGATGATTGAAGTTTGCATTTATATTCGAATTCATGATTGAAGGATTGATTGAATCATGAAGAAAATTCAAGGGTTTGGATTGATTTGAGTTTGATTTGGCAAAGTTCAAGAATTTGACTTGAAGAAGCATAGGTTGGATTTAGGTTAGATTTGGATTTAGTTTTGGTTATTCGAATTTATATTTCATTTATATTTGTGAATATAAATGAGAGTGTAAATGGGTTGTAAGAAAAACTTTTGAGTTTGAATAGATTTAGACTTGATTTGAGCTAAGTCCATAAGATGAGATCAAAAGGGCTTAGGAAAGATTTTGGATTTAGATTTAGATTTAGTTTTGGTTATTTGAATTTATATTTCATTTATATTTATGAATATAAATGAGTAAAATCTTTTGAGTTGGAATAGATTTAGACTTGATTTGAGTTAATTCCATAAGATGAGATCAAAGGGCTTAGGAAAGATTTTTTGAATTTGGAATTCAATCATGGGTTTCAATCATTTGGAATTGATTCATGATTTGAGAAAATATATTGGCATTGATTCAAGGTTTGATTTGGAGTTAAAGTTGATATAAGTTTGGAGTTTGATATTGAATTTGGAGTTTGACTTGAAAGAAGGAATTGAGGATTTGGTTAAAGTTATAGGGTAGGCAAGTTTTCCTAACACCCCTAAGGCATAACCCATTCCTATGGCTAACTCTTCTAAGTCTCTAGGGTTAGGTTGAGTGTTCACTTAATCACTAGAAGTGTCTTAAGACTAAGAAAATCTTAGTGTCTAAGAGAAATCCTATGTCTAAGATGGAGAAGTTGAGAGCTCATTCTAAAAATGAGGTCAACAATGTCGAAGAAGGTTAAAGCATATTTCGTCAGAAATATGTTGTGATTCTTCTAAGATTTTACTAACATGTCATCCACATATACCTCCATTGTGTGTCCTAAGAGGTCTTTAAAAACCTTATTCATGAGGCAATGATAGGTAGCACCAGCGTAACTTGATAACAATATAAACTTTTATCTGTTTGGAAAGATGTGGCTTCTTCATCCGCTGGATTCATTTTTATTTGGTTGTAACCTGAGTAAGTATCTCAAAATCTAAGCATTTTATGTCTATTGACCTCACTTTTGCAGTGAGTTCTTAATCCCCTCATCATAGATCTAGGACTCTTATAGACAATAAGAGCTCCTTAGTCTTAAGACACTTCTAGTGATTAGGTGAAAACTTGACCTAAGCTTAGAGACTTAGAAGGGCTAGTTATGGAAGTAGGTTATGCCTTAGGAACTTAAAGAGACTTGCCTACCCTATTGCATAAACCCAATCCATTTTCTCATTCTCTAAACCAAATCCCAAATTCAAATTCAAATTCAAGTTTGCAAAATTCACAATCATTCCCATGATCAAATCCAAACTCAAAACTCTTCCTAAGCCTTATGATTAGGTTCCATGGACTTGGCTCTAGCCAAATCTAATTAAATTCAAATTCAATTGATTTTCTCCAATATCAAATCAATCCCTCAATCACTTAACCAAATTCAAATCCAAATTCAACTCCAAATGATTGAAACCTTGGATCAAATCCAAAACTCTAAATCCTTATCAAGCCATGTGATCCACCTTCATGAGATTAACCAAAATCTCATTTAAATCAAGTCAAACCCAAGTGATTTTCTTACAAATAAATTGGTCCATCAATTATCTCCCTAAATATAAATAAAATCTATATTAAAATGATCAAAACTAAATCAAGTCAAAGCAAGACCCTTCTTAAGCCATATGGACCTATCTCCATGAGCTTAGCCAAATCTTAAACTAAATCAACCCAAAATTAATTGATTTTCTCATAAATCAATTATATAATCAATCATCTACACAAATATAAATGAAACCCATATTCCGATGATAGAAATTAAACCAAACTAAATGAAATTCCCTTCTAAGCCATATGAACCCACCTCCATGAGCTTAGCCAAATTGGCCTTTGAATCACTTCAAACTCAAGTGATTTTCTCATAAGTCGATCATATATTCAATCATCTTTCCAAATATAAAAGATATATACATTCAAATGACCAAAATAAAACACAAAATCAAATTAAAACCCAATCTAAACCCTTTAAGCTAATTCCTTGGACTTAACTAAAACCCATTTGAATCAAGCCAAAATCAATAGATTTTCTCTAGAATTAATTATTCCTTCAATCATCTGTCCAAATATAAATGAAATTTATAATCATCAAGCCAAATTAAAATCTACCCATGTCAAACCCAACTTAGCCCTTTTGACTTGAAATTCTAAATTGAACCAAAATCCATCATAGCCCAAATTGATTGTAATTAGATTTATATTTCAATCTTAAGCTCATATATAGATTCAACTAAACCTTAATCAAATCAAAAGCAAGCCAATCAAACCATTTAGGTTCACTTGACCCAAAGTGTCCTAAAGAACCTATTTGAACCAAGTTCTAATCCAATCCAAATTGGATCAAACCAAGCCTATCAAAACCTCATACCATGATCATTGATCACCCTAGAATGATCAATTGCCTTAAATTGGGTCAAACGAAGTCAACTTGGTCATTTGACCAAGTCAACCCTTAACCCATATGAAACACAAACTCACCAAAACTCATCCTACACCAAATCAATTGAAACCATTGATTCACACCAACTCATAATCATTGATTGAACATGACTTGACCATCAATTGAGTCAAACCAAATCCAATTGGTCATTTGACCCAAGTTGATACAAGTTAACTTAAAAGGTCAAAATGAGTCAAATCATAATCCAACCCAAATTGATTGCAACCAATAGCTCAAGTTCTTTCCAAATTGATTATCGAACTTGACTAGACCCATATTTGAACCCAATTTGTCCAATTGAATCCAATTGACCAACTTTGCCCAAATTGACCTAAAGGGTCAAATTGGCCAAAATCCAAATTAAATCCAATTTGATTCAAACTAAAGCCTACCATCATCTTCAATTAACCAATTTAACTTGAACCAACACCCAACCCAAGCCAATTTGACCAATTTGATCAAATTATCAATCAACATTTGAGATATGAATCCAAATGAGCCAAAATCAAACCTAGACCAAATTGATTGAAACTACTTGAACCAAAATACTTTAAATTATCATTTGAACCTAACCCAAACTTTAGTTTGACCCAATTTAATGAATTATTCAACCTAACCCAACCTAGCCCAATTTGACCTATAAGGGTCAAATTGAGCTAAGCCTCTTGAAACCTAGCCTTGGCCCTTTGGAATCTGACCAAACTCGATCCAAACCCATTTAGGATCAACCCAAAATCAGCCCAAACCTAATTGGAGACAAACTCAATGAGATCTCCCTTGGATATGCCACACCACATGGGATTTTGCCCAAAATAACAAATTCTACTTCCCCTTTTCACTTGACAGCCCTCATACACCCCAAATTGGGTCTGACCTAGCCACTTAGCCTAGCCCATGCAGGCTAGGTCTAACATGGACCAAAGGGAGGTGAGCTAATTCACCTCCCTTACAAACTGAGAACCCAAAATATCTAAAAAAGTGTAATTAGCCCAAATCCAGCCTTGAGCCACCTCCTAAGCCTTGCTCCACTCAAACCGAGACATGTGGAGTTGATTGGGACAAATCTGATGCCCTAACGGTGACTAGCTAGCCAAAAAACTAGAGGTAATCCCATTCGTACATCACAAGAAATTGAGGGATATGCTCCCTCAATTTGCATGGGAAACACAACCATTCGCATCGTCCGAGATTCCAAGAGAGATTTTGAACTCTTAGCAAGCTCTAGAGCATTCCCAAGGCCTCACTCATCAGAATTCCTCCTTCCCAAGTGAAGCCAAAATAGGGCAAGCATCCTTCAATCCAAACTCCACCAATTCTCCACTTAGATCAAATTGCTTCTTCCCTCACCATTTTCTCAACCTATTGAAGCTAAACAAATCATTTCCAGAGTTCCAAATCCACTGAAGGTAAGAGTTCGATCGAAGCTGAGCATCCAAAGTACGGATCTTGGCCTCCAGAGCAATCCACATGGAATCAACTCAATTTCCACTCAATAGGGCTTCGTCTCTACTAGACAAAGCTTCCTTGAACGTGCGAGCCATCGATCTTAGCTTTGGTGAGGAAATGCCATTAAAATTGAGTTTTTCTCATTTTTTGGGAGCTTTTTAAAGAGAAGTTGTATATGTGTTGATCATATCCATTGGATCTTCTTAGATCCTTTGTACGAAGGTGTGGGATCGATTTTGAGTGGATCCGAGCTTAGGTGAGCTCTGATCGCTCGAGCAATGGCAGACAGGCTTCGTCTCTCGTTAGTCACAGGAAGGTGGATCACGTACCATCCATTCTGCATGATTAGAATGAATGATCATGATTAGAATCATTAGATCATATTGATTTAATCCTTCATTAATTGTGGGTTTAATCATGGCCATTCGATCTTAAATCGGATGGCGCACGAGAAAGCGCATCCCGCTACCGGCTGACTCAGTGCGAGATGTGACAACTTAAATAGCTAATCCCGTGGCTCCACCTAGAAAGTGCACCATGTCAGTGCGCCACATGGCTCTAATGGGATTAGGGCTTAATTAAGCTTAAGTAATCTATTTTTAAGGCTGAAACTTTATAAATTCACAATAAATCATAGAAAAATTCAAAAAAAAAATACAAATAAAGGCTCATTTTGAAGATATTTCAAAGAGGAATCCATTAAAATTATCCTTAATTGATTTTGAATAATAATCAGAGCTTAATTAGGATTTAATTAAAAAATTAATTACCTTAATTACTCTCTAATTAATTAATTAATTAACCTCAAACTTTCTGAGATTGTTTAAGGGGATGATCTTTGCCTTCTCTATTTTTCTTGGGATTTAGATTAATTGGATTTAATAAATTACTACTAATAACTTAATTAGGGATTAATTAAGCATATGAACAGTAGTTAATTGATCAATTGGGCTTCCTAATCACTGTCTAACAGTGAGGGACTTATGGAATTAGATTGTGACATCTTTCCTAATCTGTTTTCCCTAAGTCCCACTCTTTTTTTAAAGAAATATTAATTAAAGATTAATCAACTAATTAATCACTTAATTAGTCAAATTAAAGTTCAATTCACATCAATCTTATTTAATTAAATGAGGGGACTTATGGAATTAGGTTGGGACCTCTTTCCCAACCTTTTCCCCTTGAGTCCAATTCATTTGGAGGATAATTAATCAAATTTGAAAAATTAAGTAAGAGAAATTGATTAATTAATTAATAACTTGATTAATCAAATTAAAAATTATAATCATATCTGATCTTGATTAATTAACTCATGGGTAGATCTTTAGGTGTTTAATAACCTAAAGAGAGTTAATGAAATTATGATTTACCCATATGTGTGGGGAAGTCATATAAGTAATTAAATTCCTTAATCTAATTAACCATTAATTGTGCCCTTTCATTTCACAAGACTATTACTAATTTACTTTTCAATGTATTTACATATCATATTAGCTCACAATTATTAAGATAATTACTTTAAAGTAATATAAGTAAGGGTTAATTAATGAACTTAATACACATGACAATTTAATTAATCCATAAAATTAACTTGATCAAATCCCATTAAACCAAATTAACTCACAAACATAGGGATGGATTAGGATCAACAAACTCCTTCTCACATTCCTTAAGTCAAGTTGAACATGAAATCAAAATGACATTAAAGAACTTTGGTTTATTTTAAATAGTTTCATTCGGTATGTTTGCCTTTAAGAATTAATTGGATTAAATGAATCACATGTTTGTATTTGATTATTCCTTTACAATCATGCTACATATTATATGTTGTTTAATTTCATGCATCCATATCTTTCAAAAGCATTCAAACAAAATGAAATTCCCTTTATGTAATGCTTGGATGTGTTGATTTAATTTAGTATATGTGTGGCTATTATCACTATTAAATCCAAATTTATTTTTTAAAAGTTTACAAATGAATGATAACATGTGTAGTGATGATAATTATAAATACATAAGAGATGTATGTGATTGTACCTTAAGTGTATGGAGTGAAGCTTTCCTTCCCTAATCCATATGTCATTTTACATGTATTTGAATGTTAATAAGTATATTGTCTGGACATCTCAGGAATACAAGGCTTTAGTTAGCCCCAAGGAGGTCATTTGATTACCTCACTTCCCTAGTTAATAGCAACATGTACTTATTTGATTTCATCTACATGTATTTCTACATTAGAATTTGGATAGGACTTTAATCCATATGCATAAATGCTTCAATTAAATAAAAAAAAAATGCAATCTTTATATGGTTCTTCTTCCTTTATTTATGTATACATCCATGTGTATTTGAGAAAATCAAGTGTTTAATCTGGACATCCCGGGAATATGAGGTTTTAGTTAGCCCTAAGGAGGTCATTTGATTATCTCACTTCCCTGGTTAACAATGGCATGCACTAGCTTATGTCTCTTATACATGTGTTTGTGTATTTAATTATGGAATGTGAACCCCTCTTTCTTTTATCAAAAATCCATGCATCCATAATTGGCTAAGTGTTTGGATTAATTAGTCATGTGATTTGGAGCTTTCTTTCTCATATTCATGCATATAAATTTACATATGATTGAATGTAATAAGTATATAGTTTGGACATCCCGAGAATACGAGACTTTAGTTAGCCCCAAGGAGGTCATTTGATTACCTCACTTCCTTGGTTAACAATGACACGTATCTATTTAATTTCATTTTTATGTATTTTTATATAAGAATTTAGATAGAGCTTTGAGCTAATATGACTAAATAATTCAATCACATAAAAGAATATAAGATTTCATATGCACATACATTCATCATTTAAGTGTGTTATATGTATAGATACACATAGGACTAAACATATGCATGATATTCATGATGAAAAGGAATGATTTGATATGTGTCATATGTTAGTAGTTCAATTCAATTAATCTTAAGATGCCCTACATATTAAATGAAATTACTTAAAGTGAACCTAAACTTAGGATTAATTAAATCATTTAATAAATCATTCACTAAAGAGAACTAAACCAAAATAATATGCTTTAGAAAGTGGCTTAAGGTAGGGATGAAAGAGAGGAATCTTCTTTCTTCTCTTTATAACACTTAGTTGCTAAGTATAATCATATGAAATAAAATAAAACATAAATTAAAACTTCAAATCAATTAAATAACTTCAAATGAAATTAACCCTTTATATTAAATGAAAGTCTTTCATACTTAGAAAATTATAACACTGATGTTTAGCTAGGGCATATCACACAAGGATTAACACACACATTAGAACTAAGTCACCACTTTAGATTTATGTTAGGGTGGTGCATGGTGTGATGTATGTTTTACTTTGTGATGTATTATTTTAGACTGGAAGTTAGGGTGTATGTCTCGTAGACTGGATGTTAGGCTGATATTAGCTTAATCATATTTTCTATAGTGGATTGTGCTTAAGGGGTGCTTAAAATAAATATAAATGCTCTCTTTTGCAGGCTACTTAAGCCCCTAAGCATGATCTAAGTTAGGATAAGTGAGCTTGGTTACCCATGTGCAGGGTGTTAAATCTAAATTATAAATATAACTGCTTAGGTTGTATGTATGTTTAGCTAATGCTTATTTTGTAGGTGTAGTTAGATTTATTTTTCCTACTTTTAATGTAATTTTGCATTAGGAATTAGTATTAGTGCTAAGGGGGTTTAGGATGAGCATTGGCTAGAAGGCTTAGTCCTGGGGTGCCATGTGATGCCTTAAAGCCTACCAAATCAAAGGAGAAAAGACATGAAGAAATAGAGGAGACATGAAGAATGAAGATTTGAAGACCCCCCATAGAATTTATTCATTTATGAATTTTAATTATTCTTTCATATTTCGGGTTGTATAAGGGTAGAGCTCAGCTATCCATCTTTTCTATTCGAGTTGTATGGTGGTACCCAACCGCACCAGCCTGTTATTCTTTTACATTAGCTATAAAAAATTGTTTGATGTTTTATTTAGCTTGCGTAATAGAAATAACATGTTCTTCTTAGTTTCTTAAATGATTGATGCTTTAATGTATGACATGGATTCGATTAGGCTCTTAGAATAAAAGATAAATTTTCTACCCAATTATAACTCATAACTAAAGTTTTAAATAATTCATAACCTCATCATAAAGCCTCGACATTAAATAAGATAATTAAAAGATTTAGCAACCCCTTAGATGAATATTATATGTCTTGCATCATGCATGCATATTCCTTCTTCCTTAAAATTAGGGGATCTCCATCCTTGCACGATAGGGGAATGCTTGACCTATAAGGCATCCCTTATGGTGGAGAACACCCTCTTCTTGTGGATTTAGCTAATAATATGCTTTCATTATGCATTTAGGCATCAAAATCCTAAAACCTTTGTCAAAATGAAGTGTCAAAATTGAAATAAAACTTGAAAAGATTTTTTCCATTAGATTAAGTCATTGTTAATACCACTCATGCTCTAGTCTCTTAAGGAGTGGGTTTAAGAATTTTAGTCTCATTCTAAATAAACAACAACCTAGCTAATCTTACAATTTCATATGATCGGACTACATGGTTTTAAAAATCGTAGGATGAGTTAGTTGATTGCCACTCAAGGTGGTTATAAGTCCAGCAGTCGGGTGGTTTACTCTCTCTTGTGGAAGTAAACCTTATACCCATCTTTGCTTATATTCAAGTTATGCTTTAGCTTATTCTAAAGCTCCCTAAATTTAGGATCTGAGGCAGCTATTTTTTTTGAGCTATAAGCATAAATCCTCACCTCTTAGGCATTTCCACAACCTTGTGTTGGTAGATTATAAGCCCTAGTAATCTAATAAAATTTCAACTCTAACAAAATAATTCTCCTCACTTGAAAAATTATAAAGTCCAACCATAGGATATATTGGAATGCTCACTAGGCTTCCTACTATCATGAGCATTCGCTACTTATTCCCTTTGGCTCCAAAATAAGTCTCTCCTTTTGAACTTTCCCACTTGACTTTCCAAATATAATCAATCCTTTGATAGTCTGAATCTTAAAATCTTTGGAGACAATAATTGCCTACTTTAATCGAGAGTATTCCTAAGAAATTCACCTTTCTTATGATGTAATTAACTATGGAGGCTTGCCTCCATAGAGAACTTTAGAACCTGATTTAATACAAATGTGACTTTATTCATCCATGTAACCAAGAGTAAAATCTTTGGTACATTCGAAGACCCATCATGCCTTAGGAGTCCTTATTATATTATTAGGTCCATTGAAGGGTGATGTCTCTATTTTTTGAGATAGTGCATTATACCTCAATGTTGTGCCCAAGCATTTTAATAAGTACCCACCTCAGATCTATGTGGTGTCCCCCATACATATCCAAAAATAAACACCATAATGCCCAGATGTAGCATCGACCAATTGATCAATTCGGGAGAGGGGAAAATTATCTTTCGGGCAAGCTTTATTGAGATCAGTGTATTCAACACACATTCTCTATGTTCCATTTGCTTTCTTAACCATGATAACATTTACTAAACATTTAAGGTAATATGCTTCTCATATGAATCCCACTTCTAAGAGCTTGTTAACTTCTTGTTCAATAGCTTGGAGGCAGTCAGGTGCAAAACTCTGCTTCTTTTGGATGACTAGTTTGAATGTTGGATCAATCTGAAGGAGTGCATGATTACATTAGGGTCAACCCCAGGCATATCTGTTAGACTCCAAGCAAAGATGTCATGATTCTTGCACAAGAAGTCTATATATTTTACCCTCTGCTCGTCTGAGAGTAGAGATCCGACTTGCACCATCCGTAGAGGTTGGTCATTTGATAATGAAATATGGAGCAAGTCTTCTATAGGCAAAGCCCTCTAAAGTACTTCTTCATCTCAAAAGTTAAAATTTTTTATTCTGAAGGTCATCAAAGGGCGTGGTTAAGCTTATTTGAGGTATCATGATTATGTTATTTGTTGATTTTCACAAACCACTTCAACCCCAACTGGGGTTAGAAATTTCATCTTAAGATGAGGTACTGAAGTAACAACACCAAAGATTGATTGGAGTGGCCTTCTGAAGATAGTGTTGTATGCTGAATATGGCTTAACCACTATGAATTGAATTGAATGAGTCACTTGTTGAGAAAATTCTCAAAGAACAACAGGGAGGGTGATTATCCCCTCCACTCCTATAGGGCGATTATCAAACCCATATAACAGTCTTGCAGTGAGTTGGAGCTTTTCCTTAACTAGGTCGATGCTAAGAAAGGTGGAGTAAGACAAAATATCAATATAACTCCCATTATCAATGAAATTTTTTTTAACATTATAACATGGGTCACTGATCCCTACACCAATGATAAGTGGATCTTGATGCAAAACTTGGAATCCTTCTAAGTTTGAGTCATTAAAAGTAATGGAATGATCAATATAAGGTATCCTTAACTCTGACTCTTTAGAGGTGGTGATGAAGACTTTGTTAGATAGTAGTGGTCCTCCTATGATTATTTCAATTTTTCCAACTATTTGGCAACTATTTTGTTATTTTTGTGATGATTATCCCTGTTGCCCCCCTAGTTAGAGTTATGTTTGCTTGAGTTGATTAGTTTTGCATAAATTGACTTAGATATCTTTGCTGAATGAGCCTCTCAATCTCTTCTTTGAGTTGTTTACATGTCTCTATAGTATGTCCATGACTTGACCCCTGATTTTCAATGGATATGGCCACTTAATGGTCTCTTCATCTCGAATGGCCATCAAGATGTTAGCATGTGATGTGTTTAGTGGTGTGTATTCTTTTTCTAGTTGTGGTTCATGTCATTGGTGTGTGGGCTGTGGAGGGAGATCATGATTACCATGTTGCTTCTTTCGATGGGATTATTGATCAGTGTTCCCTAGGAAACTCTTACATTTTCTTGTGGATTGTTCAAATTATTTTCAATGGGTATTAATAGCTTCATGTGGTGTTTGTTTTTGGAATGCATGGAGGGGACACCACGTAGATCATAGGAGGTACTTATTGAAGTGATCAGGTATGACATTGAGGCATGGTGTAGTATCTCAAAAGATAAAGGCATCACCCTTTAATGAAACAAATCACCTAATAAGGACTCCTAAGACATGGTGGGTCTTTGAATGTACCAGATATTTTCCCCATGCTTTATATAGAAAAATAAACCAGGGTTTATATTAAACTAGGTTCTAAAGCTTCCTATTGAGGCAAGCCTCCATAGTCAATTACCTCTTAGGGAATGAAATTCCCTAAGAATACTCTCAATTAAAGTAGACAATTATGATCTCCAAAGATTTTAAGGCTAGACTATCAATAAATTGGTTATGTTAGAAAATCAAGTGGTAGGTTCAAGGAGAAGACTTATTTTGGAAGCCAAAGAGAATAGGCAGGGAATGCTCATGGTACTAGGAGGCATAGTGAGCACTCCAATCTATTCTATGATTGAGCTTTGCATATTTAAGAGTGAAGAGATTTATTTTGTTTGAATTGAAATTTCATTAGATTACTAGGGCTCATAATCCAACAACACAAGATCATGAAAATGCCTTAGAGGTGAGGATTTATGTTTGTAGCCCGAAGAAAATAGCAATCTCAGATCCTAAATCTAGGGAGCTTTAGCATAAGCTGAAGCATGACCTAACTCTAAGCAAAAATGGGCATATGGGTTACCTCCACAAGGGAGGATAAACCACATGATTGCTGGACTTATAATCACCTAGAGTGGTCGCCAGCTAATTCCTCTTATGATTCAAATCTATGTGGTCCGATCATATGAATTACAAGATAGTTAGGATTGTTATTTATTTAGAAAGAGACTAAGTCCTTAAACCCACTCTCTAAGAGACTAAAGCATGAGTGGTATGAGTAATGACTTAATCTATTGCAAAATGTTTTCAAATTTTATTTCAATTTTGACACTTCATTTGGACAAAAGGCTTTAGGATTTTTATATGCCTAAACACATGATGAAGTAAAGTTGTTGGCCAAATCAAAAGAGAAAGAGGGTGAAGCTTCGCCAGTAGGGGTTGTTCTCATAGGTCAAACTGTTCTTATGGGTGTAAGGACGGAGGCCCTCATTTTGCAAGAGTGATTGAAGATGATGCATGATGTGAAACATACAACATTCAGCTAAGGGGTTGCTAAATATTTTAATTATCTTATTTTAATGCCTAGGTTTTATGGTGAGGTTCAAATTATTTAAAATTTAGTTATGAGTGATTAGTTGAGGTAGAAAAATTTATTTTGCCTTAAGAGCATCCAAGACACACATTAACAGCATCAATCATAAGAAACTATGAAAAAGACATGCCATTTCTAATACTAAAAAAACAAATTATCAAACATTTTTATAACTATCATGAAAGAATAAGAGGTGTGGTGGTGTCAGATAACCCAAAAGAAAAGATGGGTAGCCAGTCTACCTCAACCCTGGGATTACAAAATAATAATTAAATTTATAAATTCTATAAGGTGGGGAGGGATGTTCTTGCTTCCTTCCTTCATATCTTCTTTTATCTCCATTTGATTTGATTTGCTCCACTTGAAAGGCATCACATGGCCTCCCAAGATAAACCCTTATAGCTAATGCTCTCCCTTATCCCCCATAACACTAATCCTAATTCCTAATGCAAAATTACATTAAAATAAGAAAAGTAAATCTAACTACACCTGCAAAATAAGCATTAGCTAAACATACATACATTCCCCACATAGTTATATTTATAATTTGGATTTAGTACCCTACACATGGGTAACCAAGCCCACATGTCCTAACTTAGATTATTCTTAGGGTCTTAAGCAACCTACAAAGAGAGCATTGATATTTATTTTTAAGTACCCCTTAAGTATAACCCCCTATAGAAAATATGATTAGGCTAATATCAAGTTATCATCCAGTCTATGAAGCATATGCCCTAACATTCAGTCTAAAATAATACATCATAAAACAAACATACATCACATCATACTCTGCCCTAACATAGAGCTAGAAGTGGTGACTTAATTCTAATGTTTGTTTTAAAGCTTGTGTGGTGTATCTTACTAAGCATTAAAGTTATGTTTTTTAAGTTTGGAAAGATTCAATTCAACATAAAGGGTTGATTTCACTTGAAGTTATTTAATTGATTTGAGAATTTTACTTTGTGCTTTCTTTTGTTTCATTTGATTACACTTAACAAGTAAGTGTTATAAAGAGAGGAAAAGTGGATTGCCCTCTTTCATCCCTACTTTAGGCCACTTCTAAAGCATCTTAATTTGATTAGTTTTCTTTAGTGAATGGCTTATTAAATGATTTAATTAATCCTAGGTTTAGGTTCACTTTAAATAACTCTATTTAATGTGAAATGCATCTTAAGATTAATCTAATTGAATTACTATCACATGACACATGCTAAATCATTTCTTTCCATCACATGTAATATGCATATGATTTTATCCTAAGTGTATCCATACATACAATAAATTTTGGTGCACTTATAATGCATACATGTATTCAATTTATATCATTTTATGTGATTGAATTATTTAATCCTATTACTTTAAAGCTCTATCTAAATTCACAAAAAAATTCATGGGATGAAATTAAATAGTGTGTAACTGTGGAAGTGAGGGTAATCAAATGACCTCCTTAGTGCTAACTAAAGCCTCGTATTCCTGGGATGTCCAAACCCATTTGCATTCAAACACACATGTAAATTTGTATGCATGAATGTAAGAAAGAAGGCTCCAAATCACATGACCAATTCAATTACTTAGGTAATTATGAATGCATTTTTAATAGAAGAGAGGGACTTTCATCCCTTAGCCACACATACATACACATGTAAAGAGAAATAAGCAAGAACATGCGTTTGTTAACTAGGGAAGTGATGTAATCAAATGACCTCCGTGAGACTAATTAAAGCTTAGTATTTATAGGATGTCCATACTATATACTTTTCTATCTCACTACACATGAATGTATATGTAAATAAGGGGAAGTGAATCATGTAAAAATTGCACTTTGTTTGGTTGGATTGTTTATGCATATGAAGCAAAGGTTTATCCAAATTCTAGTGTAGAAATACATATAAATGAAATCAAATAGGTACATATTATTGTTAACTTGGGAAGTGAGGTGATCAAATGACCTCTTTAGGGCTAACTAAAGCCTCATAATCCTGGGATGTCCAAACTATATACTTATTAAAATTCAAATACATGTAAAATCACACATGAATTAAGGAAGAGAAAGCTTTACTTCACATACTTAAATTATAAGCACATGTAAACCTATATGTATTCATAACTACTATCACTCTAATCAATGTAATTGATTTATAAATTTAAAAAAAGTAATTTAAGTTTATTAGTAATAATAATCACACATATTATTGATTAATCCAACACATGTAAGCTTACAGAAAGAAAAACCATTTAACTTAATTTATCTTTGAAAAGATGAATGTATGATACCAAGTGACATACAACATTTAACATGATTGGAAAGGAATAAATGAACATAAACACATGATTTCATTCAATCAAATTAATTTTTAAGGACAATCATATCAAATAAAGCTATTCAAAGCAAACCAAAGCTTTCTTAATGGCATTTTTAATTTTATGTTTTGATTTGATTTAAGGATGTGAGGAAAGGTTTACTGATCCAAACTCATTCCCATGTTTGCTAATTTGTTTGGTTTAATGAAACATAATTAAATTGATTTTTATGAGTTAATTAAGTTGTAATATGCATTAAATCCATTTATTAACCCTTACCCATGTTACCTTAATGTAATTAACTAAATAATTATGAGCCAACATGATATGCATGGAAAATAAATTTGTAATGATCTTGAGAAATAAAAGAGTCTAATGCAATATACTCATAATTAATAATTAATTAGCTTAAGGAACTTGATTAAGTACTTTTTATGGTTTCCCACACATATGGGATAACCATAATTTCCTTAAATGTCTTTAGGTTATTTACCCCAGATTTCATTAATTAAGTTTTGATATGATTATGATTTTAATTTAATTAATCAAGTAATTTAATTAGTTAATTAAGCCTTAATTAATTTGATTACTGAAATGAACTTAGGGAAACAAATTGGGGAGGAGGCCTCAATCCCATTCCATAGGCTCATTCACTATTGGATAGTGATTAACCAATTAATTGATTGATATTTTACTAATCATATGATTAAATACTAGTTAATTAACCTAAGAGAGTAATTAAATCTTAATTAGTCAATTAAGCTCTAATTACTATTAAAAATAAATTAATAATATTTTTAGTAAAGGTTCTAAAAATTCTTTGATTTTTTAAATCAAATACATCTAATTGCTATTTTCAACGTAAATTTCGACTCTAAACCATCCTACTTAAACTTATGGCGCGTGAATGCGCTTCTCACCAAACGCTTTGACCTAAGATCTAATGGACGCATTAATCCGATGGTGCCAAAGGATTAAAATGGATAATTCTATCAGATTTAATCATGGTCGTCCGTTCTAATCATGCAGAACAAATAGTGCATGATCCCTCGTCTATCGATCGATAAAAGACAGACACCATCCACCTTCCTTCGATCGATTCGAGCTTGCTCGAGCTCAGATTGATCTCAAATCGATCCCACACCTTTGTAAGGAGGATCTGAAGGGATCCAATGGCCAAGATTGCATGAGATGCAAGTTTCCTTTGAAAAGCTTTAACTCATTTTCATACAAGGATCATTTTCAATGGCATACCTCACTAGAGCTCAAGACCGGTGTCAAATTTGATTGAGGAAGCTTTGTTTAGTGGAGATGAAGCTCTACGGATCAGTACGAGCTAGAATTTGAGGTAATTAGGTGGTCCATGCTGATCAAAGTCCACCCTCCGGCCATTGGTAGCTTGGGAAGCGATTCATTCTTGCTCAACTACCTCTAAGGATGGTGTGTAAAGTTAATTGCACTTTGCCCAAGCCTTGACCAAATGAGATCGAGAGAATGGCTCCCCTATTTCGGCTTGAAACAAATCTAAGAGTGGGGAATGTGGGATGAGCTTGGAAGCTTGGGGAATGTCTTTGGCGGCTTGTCTTGGGTAGGTCTCAAATGCAAGTGTGTGGGATTGAGTGGAAATGAGGGGTGTATACCCCTCTCCTGAATGGCTTGAGCTTGGCTTTTCTTGATGCTTGGCCATTGGTGGTGGCTAGGGATGGTAAGGATTCTCTCTTGAGTTGGCAAGGCATGGGAGGCACGCAGGGGATAAATGAGGTCTCCAATGAGGGTGATTGACACCTCTCCACCACCAACTCCTGGGAAGGTTAGGAGCAGGTGGACCACCAAGAGAGTGTCAAGTGGTTAAGGAATGGAAATGACCACTTATATGGGTGATTTGCCTCATGTGATACCCCTAGCCCAAAGTATTCTAGTAATTTGCCATTAAATTTAATTTGGATAGATTTGAAATGAGTCAAAAGTGGGTTGGGCCAAATTTCATATGATTTGGAGTTCATTTGGTTAAATTCAAACCATTTGGGTCAAATTGGGATAAACGCTTAGGTTGACCAATTAGTCAAATTAAGTCAAACCAATAAAGGTTCATTTCAGACCATTTGGATATCATTAGTTTGGTTTGGTTTAGATTTGGTTTTGGTATATTTGAGTTCATTTGAGTCAAATGGGTCAAGTTGACCAATTGACCCAATTGACAAATTGGCTTTGGGTCAAGGCTTTTTTTGATCATTTGGAGTATATTGTGGCTTTGGTTAAGTTTAATTTGGATTTGATTGGGTTTTGGCCCTTTGGGTCAAGTTGGGTCAATCCAGGGTGTTAATTGGGCTAAATTGAGGCTTTGGTCAAGTTCAACAATCAATTTGGAATGAACTTGAGCTATTGGTTGCAATCAATTTAGATTAGATTTTGATTTGAACTATTTTGGCCATTTAGGTCAATTTGGGTCAACTTGGGTCAAGAGGGCTAATTTGGTTATGTTTGGCTCAATTAAAGGTCAAGTCATGTTCAAATATTGGTTTTGGGTTGGTATGAATCATTGGTTTCAATAGATTTTCCTTAGGTTGCAACTTGGCTAGTTTAGGTTTCATATGGGTTAAGGTGTTTACTTGGTCAAAGGGCTAGGTTGGCTTGGTTTGACCCAATTTATGATAATTGATCAACCTAAGATGATCAACAATCATGCCATGAAGTTTGGATTGGCTTAATTTACTTTGGTTTAGATTGAATTGGATTTTGGTTCATATAGGTCAAATTGGTTTAGGTCAAGTGAGTTAATTGGGTTCAATTCACTTGATTTTGGATTAATCTTGATTTAGTTGAGTTTATATATGGATTTGAGATTGATATATAAATTCAATTGAAATTTGGGTGGGTTGGTTTATTTGAATATTTCAAGTCAAAAGCGCTAAGTTGGGTTTGATTTGAGTTGATTTTGGTTTGGCTTGATGATTATAGATTTCATTTATATTTGAAAAGATGATTGAAGGAATGATTGATTCATGAGAAAATCAATTTTTTTTGTTGGTTTGAATTTGAATGGAATTTGGCTTAAGTCCATGAATTGTATTATAGGGTTTAGGTTTGGATTTTGATTTGATTTAGTTTTTTTTATTATCATTGAATGTAGGATTTGATGATTAAGATATAAATTTATTATGAAAAATTAATTAAATTTGAATTAATTTGGCTAAGCTCATGAAGGTTGATTCATATGGCTTAGGAAGGGATTTGGGTGATTTCAGATTTTGGCAAATTGGGTTTGGAATTTAATTTGATTGTAAGTTTGATATAGTGATTGAAGGGTTGAATTGATATTTGAAAAAATCAATTGAGTTTGGATTGATTTGAATTTGGCTAAGGCTAAGTCCATAAGATAAAATCATAGGGCTTAGGTTGATTTGATTTGGTTTGGTTTGGAGTTTCAATCATTTGATTTAGATTTGGATTTGGAATTGAATTTGGTTCTTGGTTTTGAGAGGGTGAACATGGATTGGGTTTAGGCTATAGGGAAGGTGAATTTTGCTAAGTCCTGAGGCATAACCTAATCCTATTGTTACCCTTCTAAGTCTCTTAGCTTAAGTTAAGTGTTCACTTAAGTGCTAGGAATGTCATATGACTAAGGAAGTCGTAGCGTCTAGAAGACTCATAGGTCTAAAAGGAAGATTGAGAACTCACTCCAAAAGTGAGGTCAACAAAAGGACTTCCAATAGGTGTGGTGTAACTAACAAGGCACACCGCACATATTGGCGTTGATTGAGATGATCAATAATATCCTTTAGACTGCAAGTACTAATAGAGATGACCTATACCTAAACCTGCAAGGTGGACAAAATCATGATCTTAGTGCAATGCAACTCAACTTATGCCAAGAGCATAAGAGAAGGAAATCCGCTGGGGATTAGGTATATGAACCTTCCACTAGGGAAGCAGGTTCAAGCTATTCGCTGGGGATATGATTTGAGTTTGATTTTGAATATGATTTGTAGGAAAAAGATCTGTTGGGGATAAGAATCTATAATCCTCTCGAGATCAAGATCGAATTAATTTTAGTTTGTTCTATTTTAATTGATGTGGAGACATATCTGCTAGGGATTGGGTATGTGAACCTTCCATTAGGGAAGCAGGTTGAAGCTATTTGCTGGGGATAAGAGTTTGATTGGATGTCTTTGGTTTATTTGACTAGTTCCACTAGGGAGAGATGGGTTTAATTCGGCTCCATTGGGGAGGATGGTTTTGAATTGAAGACATATTCATTGGGGATGTGAACTTGGTCAAATGTGATGGATTTAATTGATTAACAATGTGTGTTGGACCCATTGAGAGAAGGGGCTAGGCCTTGGCATCTATTTACAAATCTAAAGGGATAGTCTACTAGCCATAAGCTAGGGCTATCCGACCTAAGGGGTTGCCTTTTGGTGTGCAACGACTGTGCTAAGGAGAAAGCATAACATACTTACATCTTTAAAGTAACAACACTGGGTGACGTTGATGGAGCAACAAATCAAACTCATTGTTGTGTCTCAGGTCTATGTTATGTCTCCAAGAAAAACTATTGATCTTGGTGCTCTTGAATGTAGTTGTGGTGAAATTTTTTTTATCATCATCTAAATGGATTAAATGAAAATAAAAATAAAATACTTTTTGCAGGACACCATGTAGATCCGCAGATGTTCTTATTAAGGTGATCGAGTATGGCATTGTGGATGGTGTACTATCTCGAAAGATAGAAGTCACCACCCTACAATGAACCTAATCACCTAATTAAGGACTCCTAAGGACAATGGATCTTTGAATGTACCAGAGATTCTTTCCTTACTTTACATGGAAAAGTAAAGTAGGGTTTATTTTAAATCAAGTTCATTAAGTTCCCTATGGAGGCAAGCCCCCATAGTTAATTACATCCTAAGGATTGAGATTCTTTAAGAATACTTTAATTAAATGATCATTATTCTTAAAAAAAGATAGACTATTAATCAATTTTTGGAAGATCAAATGGGATTGATCAAAAGAAGAGAGTTATTATCGAAACCAAAGAGAGATAAGTAGGGGATGCCCATGATGCTAGGAAACCTAACAAGCATCTCAAACTATCCTATGGTTGGGCTTTACATTTTTGAATTTGAAGATAATATTTCTTTAAGTTAAATTTTTATTAGAAATTTAGGACTTACAATTTCATGATACAAGATCATGGAAATGCTCAAGAGGTGAGGATTTATTCTTGTATCTTGCAAAGGGAAACAACAACCTCGGATCCCGAATCTATGGAACTTTGGCCAGGGCCAAAGAACAACCTTAATCTAAGGTAAAAAATGAGCATATAATTTACCTCCATAAGAGAGGATAAACCACCAGACTGTTGGACTTACAACTACCAGGGGGTGGCTGCCAACTAACTCCTCCTATGATTTTAAATACATGTACGTAAGTCTTGTACTTTTGCAAGATAGCTAAGATATTATTTATTTAGAAAGGAGACTAAATCTTTAAACACACTCCCTAAGAGACTAGATCATGTAGGGCATGAGTAATGACTTAATATAATGCAAATTTTGTTAAATTTTATTTTCATTTTCGGACAATTAGTTTGACATGGGCTATGGGATTCACATGCCTAATGCATGAGAAATTGGTTATAGACTAAAATTAGTTATAAGGAGATGTGTTTTCACCATGGCTCTCAAAGGTCAAGCCATATTCTCTGGAAAAGGTGGAAGCCCTCCATAAGCAAGAGTGAAGGAAGATAATTTTTATGTATGATGTGAAACATAGAACATCCAGTTAAGGGGTTGCTAAATCTTTTATCTTGATTTATGTCCTAGGATTTAGGTGAGGTTATGAGTTATTTAATTTTAATTTTGAGTTGATTAATTGGACCAAAAATTTATTTTTCCCTAGGAGCCTACCTACATCTAGGCCATTCAGCAAAATAAGGAAGAAACTAGGAAAAATATGCCATCTTAATGCACAAGCTAAATAAACATCAAGCAATTTTATAAAATTAGAGCAAAAGAATAAAATGCCTTTGTGGTCGGGCTCCACCACACAAACCCGAAAAGAAATATGGGTAGCCAAGTTCTACCCTTATACAACCTGAATTATAAATGAATAATTATAATTTAGACAGAATTCATGTTATGGGTGTCTTCATTCTTCATTCTTCTTTCTTCTTTTCTTCATTTCTTTACTTCTTCTTTCTTTCCTTCTTTTGGTTGGTTGGGATATATTTGGCTCCAAGGCTTTACATGGTACATAAGACTTGGTCTTATGACCAATGCTTATTCTAATCTCCCATAACATTCATTCCAAATCTTAATTACAAAGTTACATAAAAATGGGATAAGTAAATCTAACTAAAACCAACAACATAGAGATTAGCTAAACACACCACACAATCCCAAGCATGTATATGAATAATTTAGACTTAGCACCCCACACATGGGTAACCAAGTACACCTCGCCTATTTTGGATTATGCTTAAGGGTATAAGCAACATGCACAACAAAGGCATTTATATTTTTATTACAGCACCCCTTAAGCATAATCTCCTATAGAAGATAATGCTTAGACTAAGATTGCCCAATCATTTAGTCTACGCACATACACCGTAGCATCCAGTCTAAAATATTACATCACAAAATAAAATCAGGCATCAAACCATGCACCGCCTTTATGTGTTTTAATTATTCCTAAGTTTAGATTTGCTCTAAATAAACCTATTCCATAAGAAAGGCATCTTAGGACTAATTAGGGTGAATTACTATCACAAACATATTTATTTCTTTCCAACATGTATACAATGCTTATGAACGGTCCTAAGCATATCTATACATGAAAAAACACTTTAGCATACTTTAATGATGAATGCTAAGAAAAGTTATTTAAGAAAATCTTGAATATTTCATGAATGCATTATTTTGTTTAAGTAGAGAGAGACTCTTTTATCCATTAATCAAATGCACATTTACATGCATGAAAGACATAAGTGAGTACAAGGCCACTATTTTCTACACTAAAGGTACAAGACTTACTTGACTTAAAAAGTCCGGCAACCCGGATGTCCGGGATTATATATCGCTTTTCTTAAATACATGTGCATGTACAAAAAGAAATGAATGGAAGAAGAGTCATGCAAAAAGATTTTTTACTTTTGTTTGATTTGGTTATGCAATTTACATATGTAAAGGTGAAGACACTTTTTAAGTCATAACATAGAAGTGGATAGGAATGGATTTAAACAAGTGTTATGTTCTTTTCACATGAACTATACACTTTCTAAATCCTACCCAAATCTATGTTAAGGAAAAGAGAAGGAAAGATCACACAACACATTTTGTACTTATAATCACACGCAAGCTTATAAATATTTATAAGTAGCATACCTTCATTTAGAATGTTTGATTTGTAGGTTTTGGAAATAATTTTTGATTGAATAGTGTTAATAGCCACTCATATTCTTACTTTAGCCAAAGCATGCAATTTGACATACAGGAAACATTTCATTTATTTGATTTTTGAAAAAGGTATGAATGCATGAGTTCACGTGGAAAACAACATTTAACATTCTTGAAAAGAGATAAAGTGATGCAAGCATGTGATTTCATTCATCCTAATTAATTTCTAAGGATAATCCTATAAGATAAGATTATTCAAAGTGAATCAAAATTATTTGAAAGAGATTTTTGTTTTGATTTTGAATTTGATTTGATTTAGGAAATGTGAAAAGAGTTTGCTGGTCCTAACCCATTTTCCACATGTGTGAATTAGATTAGTTTAATTTTAGAACTATTAGATTGATTTTATGTTTTGTTTAGGTTAAAGTATAAATTAAATTCATTGATTACCCCTTACCTATACCACTTTAATATAATTAACCAACTAATTATGAGCCAACATATGATATGCAACCACATGAAACTTAAATCAGCAATGCTCCTAAGAAAGAAAATATAATTGGCTCACAATTATTGATTAATTAAGCTAAAGGGTTTAAGTACTTTCATAACCCTTCCCACATGTGGGTTGGATTTGATTTCTTTTAAGCTTTTGAACACCAAAAGATCTACCTAAAGAGATTGATTAAGTTTAGATTGATTTTGAAAGTTTGATTAAGAAGATAGATTAGTGGATTAATCCTTAATTATTTTTGGAATAAGGAAGAAAGGGGGTTTAGGGAATAGCTTAGGAAAAATATCCCAAAATCATTCCACAAACCTCATACTCACTTAAATGATGTTTAATTATCTCAATTAAATGATTAATTTATTATTTATGTGCTTAATTATTCTTAATTATACTAAGAGGGTGATTAAGGTTTCATCAATTAATTTCCTAAATTAATTTATTAATAAATTCAAGATAGGGAGGCAAAATAAATATCCCCAGAAGTTTATTAATTAAATAAAATCATTAGGGAGTAATTAGGATTATTAGGTTTTCAAATAAACTCTAATTAAGAAAAATCCACTATTCAAACTTAATTAGAAATAATTTTATTGGATTCTCCTCTGAGTTATCTTTAAAATGAGCCATATTTATATTTTTTTGAATTTTCTACATTTAAATATGAATTTAGGAACTTTTAGTGATTAAGGGATAATTAAATAACCCTAATTAATTAATTAATCCCATGGATTGCTTCAATGACCGGATGCTTTAGCCATGCATGCACTTTCCGGCCAAGGATCGATTAAAGATAAAAACTCATGGCTCTAAAGGAAATAATCATCAGATTTATGCATTTTAATCAGGATCGTCCATCCAAAACACATAGGATTGACGGTCCATGATTCATCCCCGCCCTCGCCTGCGGGAGACGGAGACCATCCGTCTTCCATGGCTTGATCCGAGCTCACCTGAGCTCAGCTTGGGATAGGATTCAACCCACACAATCAAGAAGTAAGGAGAAGAAGATCTAATAGTGGAAATTCAATGGGATTAAAATTCCCTTCACAAAAGACCAAACAATTTTCAACCTAAGGTTGATTTTGATTCATACCTCGCTAGAGGCTATCACTGGTGCTTTCATCCATTGAGGTAGCTTTTTCTAGTGGAGATGAAGCCTTGTTGAAGGTTTGAGGCTTTGAGATGAAGTGGATATTCTAATTGGCCAAAGCTTGCTTTAATGGCTTGTTGCTTTGGTCTAGGTCCCTCTTCCCGTGGCCTGATTTCTTGGAAAATACCTTGGGTGAGCTTGACTTGCCTCCCTGATGGTGCTTGCAAAGTGAATTGGACTTTGGTTGAGAATTGGCTAAGTTGGAAATCTCCCTCACCTCCCATGTTTTCAGCTTAGGCAAAACTGAGGATGGAAATTTCAATTAAGCTTGAGAGTGCTTGGAAAACTTGGAGAAGCTTACCTTTGATCCTCTGAGCTCAATCAAATGCAAGGAAGGTGAATTGGAATCGAATGAAGGGGGAGTATATCGCCCCCTACTTGGTTTGGATGGTCGTGAGCCTATTTTCCATTTTGATCAAATTTCCCTCATTGATTAGGTTGTTTTAGTTGTTATGAGTGCCATGTGGTTCGATTTTGGCAGAGGAGTGGAAGTGTGGAGGTGCACATGTGCTAAAATGAGTGTGGGAGGTGATCCATGTGGAAAAAAAAATGATTTTATGGGTCAATTTTATCCTTGGATTGGCTTTGGCTGATCTAAACCCATTGGGTTATGTGCATCACCCCACTTGGTATCTAAATGGTCCACTAGGAGGGTTCCAAGTGGTCTTGAGTTAGAATATGATCAGATTCCAAGTGAATTTGATCATAGGTTACCCTTTGACCTAGGGGTAAAATGGTCATTTGACTTCAATTTTAATTTGGGCATATTTAGAATGATTGAAAAATTGGTTGTGCCAATTTTCAATGAATTTGGAGTTTATTTGATATGATTTGGCTCATGTTGAGCCATTTAGGTCAAAATAGGTCAACTTGGGTCAAGTTGATCAATTGGTCAAACTAGGTCAAACTAAGGGTTGAGATAAGTTCATATTACCATTTGAAGTGTTTCGGTATCATTTATTTGGTTCAATTTAATTTATATTTGGCTTTGGTTCATTTGAGTTCACTTAGGTCAAATGGGTCAAGTTGACCAATTTGACCTATTTGACCTAATTGGGTTAAGTCATGAGTTGGTTTAGGCTTTGTTGATCATTTGAAATGTATTGCAAGCTTTGGTTATAATCAATTTTGTTTTGGTTTGATTTTTGACCATTTGTCAAGTCTTCATGGTCAATTGAGCTCTAGTTGGTCAATTGAGGCTTTAGTCAAGTTCAACAAGTGATTTATAATGAACTTTATCCATTGGTTGCAATTTGGCTTAGATCAAGATTTGACACATTTTAACTTTTTAGGTCAACTTGGGTCAAGTGGCCAATTAGGCTAGGTTTGGCTCAAATGATGACTTAATCAAATTCAATCATTGATCTGGGGTTGGTCTAGATCAATGGTTTCAATAACTTTGGCCTATGGTGGATTTTGTCTAGTTTAGGTTTCATTTGGGCTAAGTGTTGACTTGGTCAAAGGATAGGTTTGACTTGGTTTGACCCAATTTAAGTGATTGATCACTTAATATGATTGTTGCTCACAATGTGAGGCTTTGATGGGCTTAGTTCAATCCAATTTGGGTTGGATTATAATTTGGCTCAAAAAGATGCTTTAGGTCACTTTGGGTCAAGTGAGCCTAAATGGGTCAATTGACTTGATCAAGGTTTGATTCAGGTTTGGTTGAACTCATATATGGACTTATGATTGAAATATAAATCCAATTACAAGTAATTTGGAGTCAAATGAGTTTTGATTCATTTGACAATTTCAAGTCAAAATGGTGAATATGGGTTTGACTTGGGTTAGTTTGATTTTGGTTTGATGATTGAAGTTTGTATTTATATTTGATTTGTGATTGTAGGATTGATTGTTTGAAGATAAAATCCAAAGGCTTGGATTGATTTGAGTTTGATTTGGCTAAGTTCAAGAATTTGACTTGAAAGGGTAAGGTTGGATATAGGTTAAATTTGGGTTTCTTGAATTTATATTTTATTTATATTTGTGAATATAAATGAGAATATAAATAGATTATGAGAAAATCTCTTGAGTTTGAGGTGATTTGAATTTGATTTGAGCTAAGCCTATAAGATGAAATCAAGGTGACTTAGGAAAGATTTTGGATTTTGGATTTAGTTTTGGTTATTTGAATTTATATTTTGTTTATATTTATGAATATAAATGAGAATATAAATGAGTTATGAGAAAATCTTTTGAGTTTGAAATGATTTGGATTTGGTTTGGCTAAGTCTATAAGATGGAATCAGAATGGCTTAAAAAAGATTTTGGATTTAGAATTGATCATGGAATTCAATCATTTGGAATTGATTCATGATTTGGATTTTTAGAATTTATTTCAATTTTGATTTGGAATTGATTGGAGTTTGAAGTTGAGAAAAATCACTTTAAGTTGGAATTGATTTGAATGATTTAAGAAAAATCAATTGGAATTTGAAGTTTGTTTGAATTTGAAGTTGGTTTGTATTTGAAGTTGTTATGGATTTGAAGTTGGTTTGGATTTGAAGTTGGTTTGGATTTGAAGTAGGTTTGGATTTGAAGTTTGACTTGAAAGAAGGGAGTAAAGATTGGGTTTAAGCTATAAGGTTAGCAAGCTTTCCTAACACCTCGAAGGCATAACCTATTCCTATGGCTAACTCTTCTAAGTCTCTAAGGTTAGGTTAAGTGTTCACCTAATCACTAGAAGTGTCTTAAGACTATGAAACTCTTATTATCTAGAGGAGTCCTATGTTTAAGATAGAGAAGTTGAAAGCTCACTCCAAAAGTGAGGTCAACAAAGAGCACCCATTAGGTGTGGTGTGACTGGCAAGGTATAACGAGATGATCAACAATGCTGAGCGATCACAAGCACTAATAGAAATGATCTACTCCCAAACCAGAGGTGTAGAAGAAATCAAGAGCTTAGTGCAATGCAACTCCACTAATGCCTAAGACATAAGAGAGTGAAGGAGGAATCCACTAGAGATTGAGTATGTGAGCCTTTTGCTAAGGGAAAAGGTTCAAGTCATCCACTAAGGGACAAGAGGTTTAATTTAATTTGCATCTAGCTAGGGAGAAATTTTATTTTATTATTTATGATTTGGTGCTCCACTAGGGATGAAAATACAAACTCTCCACTAAGAGGGCAAGTTTAAGTGATCCATAGGGGAAAAGAGGTTGAGAAATCCACTGAGGGATTAGAATTCTGGATTCGTTAGGGAACTAGAAAGACTTGCAACTTACTAAGAAGAAGTTGATTGATTTGATTTATTTGATTAATTCCACTGAGGGAGTTTGATTGGATTTATTTTGTTTGTTTAGTTTGACTCCAATGGGGAGGAAGGTTGATTTTGTTTCAGATTTTAAATTTTGAATTTTTGAGATGGATCCTGTTGGTTTGCAATGGATCGCATTGAGTAGGGACCGTGTCGGCCTTGATCTAGCTTAGATTTACCAATCCAAAGGGGTAGTCTACCAGCCACATAGTAGGACTATCCAACCAAAGGAGTTGCCTTTAGGTGTGCAGCAACTGTACTTGGAAGAAAGCATAGTTGACTTACATCTTCCATAGTAAGGATCAGTCGCTGAGGTGATCAGTTTGTGAGGCAATGAGTCAAACCCAACCTAGGGCTGACTATTGAGGGAATGCCACTGGGGGACTTAAATCAGCTCAAAGATAGTCAAAATTGGTTTCATTTTTTTAATTGTATTTAATGGATCCCATCGATTTGTGATGGACTACACTGAGTAGAGCCATGTTGGCATTGATCTAGTTCAGGTTTACCAATCTAAAGGGAGTAGTCTACCAGCCACATAGTAAGACTATCCAACCAAAGGGGTCCCTTTCAGTTTGTGGTGGTTAATTCAATGAATAAAGTGCGAGGACTCACATCTTCTACTACAAAAGACCACTGGGGTGACATATTAGCTAGGTAACATGTTGACCCAACCTAAGGTTGACTACTGAGTGAATGCCACTGGGGGACTTAAATTAGCTCAAAGGTAGTCAAAGTCAATTTCATGTTTTAATTATATTTCATGAGTAGGGGCCATGCCGCATCGATCTAGCTTAGGTTTACCAATCCAAAGGGAGTAGCTTCCTGACCAAGGGAGAACTATCTAACCAAAGGGGTGCCTTTCAGTTTGCAACTGTTGATTCAGGGAAGAAAGCTCAGAGACTCACATCTTTCCTAAATAAGAGATCGCTGGAGTGACACATTAGCAAGGTAACATGTCAACTCGACCTGGGGCTGCCCATCGATTTGCGGCAGTTATGATAGAAAGAATGCATAATAGACTTATATTTTTCAAAGCGAAATGACTACCAGGGTAACCTATTTGTGGAAAATAGTTTGAACCCAACCTAAGGGCAACTACTGAGTGAGTGCTGACCCTGGGACTTATCTCTAATCAAGAGTAGTCAGGAAATTCTCATAGGGAGTTTTGTTGACATTGCCCTAAAGATAGGATGCCTGCTCGGGAAAGGGGCTGCTGGGGGACTTGAATTCCTAATCCATAAGAAAATTAATTTATTTATTTTTTATCGTGGACTCTATTAGTTTGTGAGGGATTATATTGAGAATGAGCTTATATTATCCTAGACCTATCTCAGTTTTACAAAACTAAGGGAGAATCTGTGCATCCACTAAATAGATTCTCCAATCACAGGGGTGGCACTAGGAAAGAGGGACTGTCCAATCTAAGAGTAACCAGGGTAGTGTTTAAATGGGGTCGCAAAAACATGATCCAAATAGAGTGCCCACAGAGGAAGGGGCCACTAAGAGATTTATCCACAACCCAGGAGAAGATAATTTGTATAGGTATTCGATGGCCAACTCAAGGAGAAAGTGCGGGGGCTCATATCTGCCAAGAGTGGTGTATCCACCGGGTGAGTTGTTGTTAGCATAGCGAACATCAACCAACCTAAGGTGCCCATCAGTTTGCGATAATCAGCCTAGGAAGAAAGCATCGAGGACTCACATCTTCCTATAGTGAAAATAATTGTCGGGATAGTCTGTCTTTGGCTCGACAGGTGTTATCCAACCTAGGGCGACTACTGAGTGAATGCCACTATGGGACTTATGTCAACTCAAAAGTAGTTAAGAGGAAAGGAGCCTCTGGAGAACTTATCTTAAACATCGAATATACTCAGCCTAATTAGTGCATGATGGCTAGTTCAAGAGGAAAGCATGTAGGCTTATATCTTCTTAAATGAATTCAACATGAGGTAGCTTACTGGTTGCGCAATAAAGTCTACCAAACTAATAAGGTGCTCATTAGTTTGCAATGGTCAAGTCAGGAAGAAAGCGTAGGGACTCACATCTGCCGGACAAGTGACCATTGGGGTGATGTACTAGTAAGGTAGTATGTCAGCCTGACCTAGAGCAGCTAATGAGTGAGTGCCACAGGGGGCTTGCTCCCACATCAAAATAGCCTAAGACAAAAGACATGTGTTTATTTTTATGCTTATGTTAAAGGGAATAGGACGCTACTTGGGTTACCTCACACCAACCTTAAACATGTTCGAGATTTGATGAAATAGTGCCATGGATGGTAGTTGTGATTCCACTAAGAAAGGATGTCACTTGGGTTCTCTTACTCCTAACTTAGTTGTGCTAATCAAAATAAGATGCTTCTTAGGTTCTCTCACACCTATTCTAGTAGCACTGGGAAAATTGTGTGCAACTTATGTTTGTATTATGAAAGAAGGATAGGATTCCTCTTGGGTTATCTCACACTCATCCTAAACACATCGTGGAAGATTCACAAATAAGCAAATAATGCTTAAGGAGAGAATATTTTGATGAATTGTAATAGAATTTTTGATGATAATTATTTTCAAACATATTTTTATGGGTAATATTTCTTCAAATAGAGCCCATTAATTAAAAATACTGGGTGTTCCTCTTTACAATCAATAAGTTGATAAAATCCTCCTTGGTAGGCCTTCTCTATTAGAAAAGGGCCTTCCCAAGTGGATTCAAACTTGCCTCCCATCTTTCGATGGGCAACAATTGGTCTCCTTAGAACTAAAATAAGCTCTCCTACTTGAAAAGATCTAGGGCAGACCAGCTTGTTGTGAGCTTGAATCTTTTTGGCTTTGTATAACTCGAGGTTCTGGCATGCCCGTAGGCTTCTCTCCTCCAAACCTTTGAGCTATTCTAACCGCAACTTGGCATTCTGCTCTATAGTGATTTTACTATCCAATGCTATCCTTAGTGATGGGAGTTGAACTTCTAATAGTAGAACGACTTCAAGCCCATACACTAAGGAGAACAGAGTAAATCAGGTTGGAGTTCTGTATGTGGTGTGGTATGTCCACAACGCTTCAACTAACTGCTCCTGCCACTGTCATTTCTTGTCATTAAGTGTCTTCTTTAATATTTGGATGAGAGTGTTGTTGAATGCTTCTGCTAGGCCATTCTCCCTAGGGTAGTAGATGGTGGAGTATCTCCAATATATATCATGTCTTTTGGCGAAGCTATTGATCTTGGTGCTCTTGAATGTAGGACTATTATTGGATATAATTCATCGAGGTACCCCAAACTTATATACGATATGGTTCCTGAAAAACTAGAGCATATGCTGAGTTGTGACCTCTCTGAGTGGGATTACCTCCGCCCACTTAGAAAAGTAGTCAGTGGCAGCTAGAATGAACCGATGACCTTTGGAAGAAGGAGGATCAATAGAACCCATAATGTCACTACCCCCAACACTCAAATGGCCATGAGGATAAAGTAGGGTGTAGAATGTATGGGTGGTTGATGTAGGACCACACCATGTACCTGACATGGGTGGCATCTCCTAGCTACGTCCATCCTAGTCTCTTGATTTTTGCTTTCATCTTCAGAACAGATTGATGTGCACTACATAGACCTGAATGTACCTCGGTCATGATGATATGGGCTTTGTTTTGTCTAAAAAATGTAACAACATTTGATCGAAAGACCATCGATACAAGGTGCCATCCACGAGAGCGTAGGAGAGAGCTCTCTGCTTCATCTGATGGGCTTGTGACTTCTCTTGGGGTAGTTTGCCTCTAGTAAAGTAATCCATGAATAGTTGCTCCAATCTAACTCCTCGTCCTTTTTGGCAATGGCAACCTCCCCTTCAAGAGAAAATCTCTCGATGAGTTCAGTGCCAATAAGGGATAGGACTTGTCTATTTTAGACCCTTATTGGAATGGACATGTCTTCCAAACATGCCAATTCTTTGGCGAGTTCAGCCAAAGCATCTGCTATTGCATTCTCTTCTCGAGGAACCTTGTAGATGGTGACCTTAAGAATTTGGGCCAATAACTTCATGGTATACTCATGGTAATGACGAAGCTTAGGTTTTAGAACCTTGTAGGATCCGACAATCTAGTTGATGACCAGCTGAGAATCCCAGTAGATGTTGATTCTTTTGACACATATTATAATGACTAACTCCAGACCGATAATCAAAGCCTCATACTCTGCTTTGTTATTGGTGCATGGATGGAGAGATAGTATGAGAATCTCATCACATCACGGTCTGGAGTTAAGAGAACTATTCCTACCTCTGCCTTTCTTGGAAGAGTAGATCATGGTTCTTCTCCTTTATGAAAGAAAGCCGCACCATCAAAATATGTCTCCTAATGATGATTATCAACCTTCCCTAAGTTCATGATTTGTTCGTTAGAGAGATCATCACTAAGTGGAGAATCAACAGAAAGTGGGTGAGTTGCTAAGAAATTTGCTAGTGCTTGTCCTTTCATCACTTGGAGGGGTACAAATGTAATATCGAACTACGAGAGAATCATGGACCAACATGCCAACTATCTAGATAACGTTGGCTGTGTCATGAGATACTGTAGTGGATTGATTGTTAAAATCAAGTTCACCTTATGAGAAAGCATATAGTGTCATAGATTTTAGGATGCAAAGTTTAAAGCTAGGCAATGTTTCTCAATAGGTGGGTAGTTTGCTTCAGCAAGGATCAGATGATGATTGAGGTAGTAGAGAGCATTCTCCTTTCCTTCATCATTGGCTTGGGCCAACAAGGTGCCAAGGGAGTCATCCAATGCAGCTGTGTAGAGGATCAATGGCTTGCTTAGGATAGGGGCTGCTAAAATTGGTAGCTTCACCAAGTACTCCTTGATATCTTCAAAAGCATGCTGACACTTATCATCCCACTTGAACTCATCCTTTCTGACAAGTGCTGATAATGGCTTGCATATCCTTGATAGGTTGGAGATAAAGCATCTTAGATACGTCAACCACCCTTGGAACGATCTGAGTTGAGTTAGGCTTTTCGGGGGTGTTATTTCTAAGATATCTTTGATCTTTTCTGGATCTATTTCTATTCCCCAGTGTCGGATAACAAATCCAAGGAACTTCCTAAAGCTACTCTGAATGCACACTTCATGGGGTTCATTTTGAGGTTAAATTATCTTAACTATTTAGAAACTACTCTCAAGTCAAAGAGATGGACTTCCATGTCTTTTCTTTTGACTATTAGATCATAACATTGCATTCAACTTGATGATGAATGAGTTCATTGAAGATCTGAGTCATGCCCGTTGGTATGTAGCACCAGCATTCTTAATAATAGACCTTATTGGGGTTCAAAAAATAGCATTTCTTTCATCCTCGAGGACCATCTTGATTTGGTTGTAGCCAGATGACCCATCCATGAAGGAGAATATTGTATGAGATGAGGCAATGTCGACCATTAATTTTGGTATAGGAAGTGAAAATTCATCCTTAGGACATGCCTTACTTAAGTCCCTGAAATCGACGCATAAGCAAATTTGACCATTCTTCTTCTTAACTAGGACGACACTAGCTAACTAGGTAGGGTATTTTTCTTCTCTGATGAAATCAGAATCGATCAATTTCTTAACTGTTCAATTTCTAATAGCGCCTAAGAGCTTGGCTAGGTTAACGGGATCTATTACTAGTTTGTGGGTTGTTATGTTAGGAGATAATTTGGGAATCTCTTCATAATTCCAAGCAAAGTAGTCCTTAAACTCAGTCAATAGCCTAACTAAGTCATTGGTTTTTTCTTCATTCAATAGGGAATTGATGTATGTTGGGCGTGGATCTTCTTCTATCCTGAGGTTGATTTCTTTAAGCTTGTCGATTGTTGAATGGATTTCCACTTTAAATTATGGAGGTGCATATTTGATTTGAAGATTATTTGGATCATCTGAAATTTCAAAACACACCTCCTCATAAGATTTTGTGTGGTTTGAGAAGAACCTATCATACTCCAGATGATTGATGACAACTAAGTAGTAATCATCATCATCGATTGAACCCACTATACCGAATCCTAGTCTTAATCTTGATTGTGCATCTCTACCTTTATTGTTCCATAGCTTTTTGAAGTACTTCAATCTGTGCTTGGACCATGTATAAGGAATCAAACCTTTCTTTGCAAGATTAAAAACACAAGGTGAGTACCAATCAAAAGGCAATTCCATTAAATCTTTATATGAATTATCCTCAAGTTATACATTAGCTTTTGTACTTGACGATGATGATCCCAATAAGAATCTCTTCAGCTTGGTATCCATGGAAGACCTAGGGGCATCGTTAACTACTAAACCTTCAACTTTCTGAGAAGAAAGTGAGGTTAGAGCTAAAGTTCCCAACTGCTGCCTGGTGGTTTTACATAAACCTGATTCAAATACATTCATGCTTTACTTGGAGGCCTGGTCTTTATCACTATCTAGCTCAAGTGTCACCTCTAATGAAACCCACTAAGAGGGGTTGGCTGGTATGCTAATCACAAGAGACTCATCCTCCGAGCTGGATTCCAAATCAGTATGCATAGTAAGGGTACTCCTGTGAACTAGAATATAACCCCTATTGGCTGGCGGCCAACCAAGTGGTCTTCCATCTCTGGAACTGCCCCTATGTGTGCCTCTACCTCTACCTAGTGGAGGTCGAGTCAACCTACCCATATGTCCATATGATGGAATGAACTGTGGATGGAAAGTGATATGTGGCTCTACTTCTTCCTTGATGTCTCTTTCTCGTTCACTTGTATTTTCTTTCTTCTTTTCTTTTTCTTTTTCATTTTCTTTTTCTTCACTTTATTTTTCTTTTGAATTTAATTTTGACCAAGTTCACAAGAAAAGATATTTTTAAGAAAGATAGTAGCTCACATCTTCATATATCTCAATCTCTCTAACTAAAAATGGCTTCTCATCTCCTTTAACACAGTATTCGATTCCATCCTTTTGAAACTTGATGCACTGATGGAGGGAGGATGGAATCATCTTGTTCTGGTGTATCTAAGGCCTACCGAGCAAAGCATTGAATCAAGTATTGAATCAATTATGTAGAACTTGGCTTTGATATTCCAGTCACCTATTTCCAAAGGTAACACTTTGGAGCCTAGAGCCCTCTCGCCCTATTCATTGAACCCCCTCAGCATCATCTGATCTCCTCGAAGTGAAGAGATGTCAATTTTTAAATAGGCAAGGGTCTTTAGACTCATAATGTTTATCGATGCTCCTAGATCAACCAAAACATTGAAAATTCTGAATCTGCCCATATCCACTATGATGTAGAGGGGTTGTTTGTGCTCCATGTCCCCCAAAAGAAGGTCTTCATCTGTGAATATGATTTCCTGAGCTTCTCTTGAGTAATGTACCTCCTCTCCAATAGCAGTCAGCTTAGCTAAGCATATCACTAGATCAAGAAGATCCTTGATTAATGATTCTCTCATCTCTTTGGATAAGACCAGTGCATCATATATGCTTAACTTAGCTGGAACCTTTCTTAGGTGAGCGAGGACATAATAATTAACTTTAGGCTGATCCTTCAAAAGCATTTCCATGGGCGGAGCATCCTGTGGAGGGGCTTTTGGCTCATTTATACCAATGACTTATTTTCCCTTATTTTGAGGTACTACCCTAGGAGGTAGAACCTTACCACTACAGAGGTTAACTTTGATGATCTTTTGTGGTAGTTTAGTGGAAGATTCTACTTGCTCGCCAAGCTCACCTATAGCTTCTCCTATAGGACCCTCAAAATCAGATGAATCCAAGTCTATCTCAAGAGGTGAACCCATATTATTTAGAAAAGGAAAGTCCATCTTTGGATCGGAAAGAGGAAGATCATAGTTGTTATAATTATTATTTAGACTAGAAGAGTTTTCTATAAGAGTAGAATTAGACAACCCATAAGTGACACGATGCTGTAATTTATTCCTTGATTTCTTTGATTTTGAAGGAGATAGTAGAAATAAGTGGGGGGGTGAGGGATTTGATGCCCTCATTTACTTATACAAGATTTCTACTAGAAGAAGAGCTAGCTGAACTAGAAGTGTCAGCTGAAGTAATAGCTACAATGGTGGAATGGAGGCTGGGCTCGATCGGTGGTTGCGCTACTTTGCTATCTCAGGCAAGTGTGGGTTGTTGTTGCTGCTGCTGATCTCCCACTATCCCCAAGTTGTCTATTGCAACTTGCAAATCTTCCTTGGTGTTAGAGGTTCGAGCTGCCTCAAGCACCAGCAAGGAAAGTTTCTTGATTTTGGATATAATCTTTTTAGAGGTTTGAGAGATCACATGTATCCCTGATTACCCTCATGAAACTGGATGGTTGTTCCATAAGGAATTCCTTTGGGATAACTATGGCATCTATCTTGTAGCTATGCTCAAGCCAGTCCTTCAATGTAAAGTAATCCTCCAAAACATGGCCTAGCATGCAGTGGTAAGGGAAAAGTTAGGATCATTGCTCCTGCCCACTTCCTCCGATTTCCTAGGCTCAGGTAGCTGAAAGTCAAGTTTTTTTAAGAGATTCTTAAAGATTTTTCTAACTACTTCCCTCGTAAATGAATATGGTTTGTTTAGTTTATCGATAAGAGTAGGTGGATGGTAGCTACCTGGCGGTGGGTATGTTTAACGCTATTGTGGATGTGGAGAGGAGGAGACCCATGGAGTGTCACTGGCCAATAAGTAGTAGGTGGTGGTAGAGGAGGTGAAAGTGATGGCTGTGGAGCATGAGGTCTCTTATACTACTCTCTGGCTAGCTATTTCCCCTTGTCCACTATTGTTACTACCCCTGGCTTCTTCTCATATGCCTTATGCAGCTTCGGCTTTGATGGTTGATCCAATAAAGGAAATTGTTTGGCTTCTCCTTATATGCTAGCCGCCTTGTTGATTAGTTTCTCAAATATCTTGATGGTAAAACCTTTGAGCATGAATTTCAATGGCATGCAATTCATACAGCTATGGTTCGCATTTCATACTCAAATTGTGTCATTTGAGAATATAATCAATGAGGGACTCACCAAGGTGTTGTTAAGCCACAACGAGATTGCCCACAGTCACCCTTTGCTGAGCTCCAGCAAACCTCTTAATAACGAGTTGCTCCAACTCATTAAAATTCTTCATTGAACTATTGGGGAGTTTAGCGTACCAATCAATTGCTATGTCTGTTAAGCTGCTGACAAAAAGATAGAATAGCATCAACATTGCAACAACTGACCCTAAAGTGCGCTATGTGATGGCGTGGGTTTGCATTGTCATCGAAGCTCTTTAAAGAAGGTGGCACAAAACTCTTAGGATACTGGATGTCATCGAATTCCTCTGGGTAGGGTCTACCCTTTAGAACTAATGATCCTCCTCGGACTTGCACCAATGCTTCTCTCACCTACTGCTCAACCATGATTTTAATATCCTTTTCTTATATGGAAGTACTATCCGCTACCTTCTTATACAAGCTGGTGTTGCCCTACTCTATCGTAAGTAAACTCTTAGGATGATATAAGACATGCAATAACTCAGGCAGACCTATTTCTACAATAGTAAGATGCACTATTGGCGCTTGGTTCTGAAGTACCAAGACTGCTGGTAGTAAATCTTCAAGCCTCTTTCGCATCCTATCAATTTGTTCAACCTTTTGTTTAATTTGTTGAAGGAGGTGTTGGGTCGAGTGGGTAGTATCATCCTGCTCAGCTGCGACACCTTCCAAACTCTGTTAACCATGAAGGAGGGAACCCCTGATATCAACCATGTGCACTCCCGCTAAATCCTTCAATAAATCATCTTCATTAGGATCAAACCCACCTTAAGTCACACCACTACCCCAGATCTCCTTCTTCTCCACTAAATATGGCTATAATATCATCAGGGAAAGATCCAATTGAATGCATAAATGATCATGGACGGTAGGAACACTCTCATGAACGGAGAGACATCTAACCTCCCCTACTGCTGGAGAGCTGATCTTGTGAGGACTATGATCACTAAAGGATAGATGCTCCTGACTGTCACTATATCTGGGTGGAGTGGTACTCCTAGGAGGATCTATGGCCATGGGGACAGTGGTAATGTATCCTTCCCCTCGACCCCTATCTCCATGGTGGTGGTGATGGCAACACTATGCTGAGGTCGCCATTCTCTTCACCACAACTAGGGCAGGAGGTCAAGCAGGAGAGCTCAACCTCACCTCAGTCGGTGGTGTAGATGGAATGGGATCTCTTGGCCATAGCTGGATCATCAGTGGGGCTTTCTTTTTCCTAGATGCTGCCTTCATGGGATTTACTGGAATAGTGGATGATAAAACTTGTACTAGAGATGGGAGGATGTGGGGTAGAGCGGTGTGGTGGAGGCACCACCGACTTTCTTTCCAACATGTATACAATGCATATGAAAGGTCCTAAGCATATCTATACATGTCATGCAAACACTTTAGCATACTTTAATGATGAATGCTAAGAAAAGTTGTTTAAGAAAATCTTGAATATTTCATGAATGCATTATTTTGTTTAAGTAGGAAAGAGAGACTCTTTTATCCATTAATGAAATGAAAATTTACATGTATGAAAGACATAAGTGAGTACAACGCCATTATTTTCTACACTAGGGGTGGGACTGCTACTTAAAGTATCGGATGTCCAGACTAATATACCACTTTTCTTAAATACATGTGCATGTACGAAAAGAAATGAATGGAAGAAGAGCCATGCAAAAAGATTTTTTACTTTTGTTTGATTTGGTTATGCAATTTACATATGTAAATGTGAAGATCCTTCTTAAGTCATAACATAGAAGTGGATAGGAATGGATTTAAACAAGTGTTATGTTCTTTTCACATGAACTATACACTTTCCAAATCCTACCCAAATCTATGTTAAGAAAAAGAGAAGGAAAGATCACACAACACATTTTGTACTTATAATCACATGTAAGCTTATAAATATTTATAAGTAGCATACCTTCATTTATAATGTTTAATTTGTAGGTTTTGAAAATAATTTTTGATTTAATAGTGATAATAGCCACTCATATTCTTACTTTAGCCAAAATATGCAATTTGACATAAAGGAAACATTTCATTTATTTTAATTTTTTAAAAAGGTATGAATGCATGAGTTTACATGGAAAACAACATTTAACATACTTGGAAAGAGGCAAAGTGATGCAATCATGTGATTTCATTCATCCTAATTAATATTTAATGACAATCCTATAAGATAAGATTATTCAAAGTGAATCGAAATTATTTTAAAGAGATTTTATTTTAATTTTGAATTTGATTGGATTTAGGAAATGTGAAAAGAGTTTGCTGGTCCTAACTCATTTCTCACATATGTGAATTAGTTTAGTTTAATTTTAGAACCATTAGATTGATTTTATATTTTTTTTAGGTTAAAGTGTAAATTAAATCCATTTATTACCCCTTACCTATACCACTTTAACATAATTAACCAACTAATTATGAGCCAACATATGATATGCAATCATATGGAATTTAAATCATTAATGCCCCTAAGAAAGAAAGAGGCCTAATGAAATTGGCTCACAATTATTGATAAATTAAGCTAAAAGGGTTTAATTAAGTACTTTCATAACCCTTCCCACACATGTGGGTTGGACTTGTATTTTTTAAGCTTACCTTAGGCTTTTGAACACCTAAGGATCTACGTGGAAAGAGATCGATTAAGTTCAGAATGATTTTGGAAGTTTGATTAAGCTAATTAAGTATATTATTAGTGGATTAATCTTTAATTACGTTTAGATTAGGGAAGAAAGGGGGTTTAGGGAATAGCGTAGAGAAAATATCCCAAAATTATTCCACAAACCTCCTACTCATTTAAACAATGTTTAATTATCTTAATTAAATGATTATTTCACTATTTATGTGCTTAATTATCCTTAATTACAATAAGAGGGTGATTAAGGTTTCATCAATTAATTTTCTTAATTAACTCATTAATAAATTCTAAGAAAATTGGGGAGGCAGAAGTCATCTCTCTAAACATGGTTGAGAAGTTGGAATTAATTAATGAAGTCATTAGGGTTACTAGGTTTTCAAATAAACCCTAATTAAGAAAAAGCCACTATTCAAAATTAATAAAAATTATTTTATTGGAGTCCCTTCTGAATTATCTTTAAAATGAGCTCTCATTTATATTTTTTTTTACATTTTAAATATGAATTTAAGAAGTTTTAGTGATTAAGGGATACAATAGCCCCAATTAATTAACTAATCTATGCCTAGGCATCGCTAACGGGTTTGCATTGCATTTTCCACGGCATGACATGATTGATTATTTAAGTTATCAAATCAAATGACGCATACTAACGGTAAAAGCGCTTTCTCCTCAACCGTCTAATCAAGGATCGGATGGTAGGGATAAAACCCATGGATCTAAAGGAAATAATCATCAGATATATGCATTTTAATCAGGATCGTCCATCCAAAACATGGGGGTTGGACGATCCATGATTGATCTCGCCCTCGCTATGGGAGACCTGAGATCGCTCTATCCTCCATGGTTTGATCCGAGCTCACTTGAGCTCTGGATTAAGGATTCAACCCACACCATCAAGAAGAAGATCTAATATAAAATGGGATTTAAAATTCCTCTCAAAAAAAACAATTTTCAACCTAAGTCGCTTTTGGATTCATACCTCACCCGCACTTCCAACCATTGAGGTAGCCTAGTGGAGACCTAAGCCCGCTGAAGGTTTGAGGCTTCGAGATGAAGTGGATGTTCCAATTGACCAAAGCTGCTCTGGCTGCGCTTTCACTTTTGGCTCCAAGTCCCTCTTCCCTGTGGGTTTGATTGCTTGGAAAACACATTGGGTGAGCTTGACTTGCTTCCCTGATGGTGTTTGCAAAGTGAATTGGACTTTGGTTGAGAATTGGCTAAGTTGAAAATCTCCCTAACCTCCCCTATTTTTTGCTTAGGAAAAATCGAGAATGGGAATTTCAATTGAGCTTGAGAGTACTTGGAAAACTTAGAGAAGCTTGCCTTTGATCCTCTGAGCTTAATCAAATGCAAGGAAGGTGAATTGAGTCTAATGAGGGGAGGAGTATCTCCCTACTTGGATCAACACTGAAGTTTCCCTACCATTTTGATCAAATTTTCATTGATTATAGAGTGCCATGTGGTTCAGCTTTGGTAGGAGGAGTGGGAGGTGGAGGTGCACATGTGCTAAAATGAGTGTGGAGGTGATCCATGTGGAAAGAATTGAGTGGGTTGGTTTTTTGTGCCATCGGGACATGCACCACCCTCCTTGGTGTCTAAATGGTCCACTGTGAGGGCCAAGTGGTCTGAAGTTGAATATGATCAAATTCTAAGTGAATTTGATCATAGGTTACCCTTTGACCTAGGGTTAAAATGGTCATTTGGCTTTGATTTTGATTTGGGGATATTTGGAAATGATTGAAAAATGGGTTGTGCCACCAATTTTAATGAATTTGGAGTTTATTTTGATATGATTTGCTCAAAGCTGACCCATTTAGGGTCAAAATGGGTCAACTTGGGTCAAGTTGACTAATTGGTCAAACTTGATGAAACCAAGGGTAAGTTCATGACTATTATTTGAAGTGTTTTGTATCATTGGTTTGGTTCAATTTGGAATTATATTTGGTTTTGGTTCATTTAGCTTTTTTTAGGTCAAATGGGTCAAGTCAATTAATTTGACCCATTATTGTAAGCTTTGGTTTTAGTCAAATTTTGACTTGATTTGACCTTTAGGTCAGTTTGGTTCATGATCGACAAAAGGCTGGATCTATTGGCAAATTGAGGCTGTCGATTCAACAAGTGATTTAGAATGAACTTAACCCATTGGTTGCAATCAATTTAGCTTAGATCAAGATTTGACATATTTTGACTTTTTAGATCAACTTTAATCAACCTAGGTCAAGTGGTGAATTAGGCTAGGTTTGCTCAAATGATGACTTGGTCATGTTCAATCATTGATCTTGGGTTGGTCTAGATCAATGGTTTCAATCACTTTGGCTTATGGTAGATTTTAGCTATTTTAGGTTTCAATGGGCTGCTGACTTGGTGAAAGGCTAGTTTGACTTGGTTTGGACCTAATTGGAGGATTGATCATCTTAATATGATTGTTGCCTCACAAATGTGAGTCTTAGATGGGCTTAGTTCAATCCAATTTGGGTTGGATTAGAATTTGCCCAAAGGTGCTAGGTCACTTTTGGGTCAAGTGAGCCTAAATGGGTCAACAATTGACTGACCAAGGCCTGATTTAACTCATGGAACCCATATGACTTGAAAATATAAATCCAATTACAAGTGATTCGAGTCAAATGGGTTTCGATCTATTTGATACTTTCTCAAAGTCAAAAGGGTGAATAGTCGACTTCAAGTTAGTTTGATTGATTTAGTTCTGATTGTCAAGTTTGTAGTTTATATTGGGATAGATTGATTGTTTGGAAGAGAAATCCAAAAGGCTTGGATTGATTTGAGTTTGATTTGCTAAGTTCAAGAATTTGACTTGAAAGGGTAAGGTTGATTTAGGTTAGATTTGGGTTTGAGTTTTGAATTTGATTTTGAG